>PVIJ01002162.1:0-169443 GCA_004024925.1 Scalopus aquaticus | reverse complement strand
AAATAAATAAATAAATAAATAAATAAATAAATAAATAAATAAATTCATTTGTGCTAAGCTTGAAAATTATTCTCATGGGAAAATGTGTGAGGGAATCTATTCTTAGACTTATAAGCAGTTGCTGACACAGTTGAGGTCTCAGCTTGCCATTATT
Source organism: Scalopus aquaticus (assembly GCA_004024925.1). NCBI lineage: Eukaryota > Metazoa > Chordata > Mammalia > Eulipotyphla > Talpidae > Scalopus > Scalopus aquaticus. Next base: position 169,289 of record PVIJ01002162.1, on the reverse strand, counting down.
ATATTGTACAGACTTCCTGTGGGTTTTAACGGATCAAAAACCAAGTAAGAAATATTTTATTGTGCTAGAGTATTGGCACCATCTACAAGCTTTCCAATGTATGCATAAGAAACTATTACCTCAGCTTTAGCGTCAATTAATCCACAGCTGGCATAAGGACAGGGTTTGAAGAAATGTGGGGCAGTGCAGCATGCCTTTTATATGTGGGAAGAATTCTCTGGACCCATAGGTAAAAGCAGGCAAGTTCAGCCAGTTCTTGTCCAGAACAAGGTCTTAAACAGGATATGTGTGATTCTGTGTGCAGCCAATGGGTCACTTGAATTTTTCTTCTGCTTCATGTTCGAGTTATGTAGAGAAGAGTAGATATAAGTTAATTCAAGAAGGGTTGTTTTATGAGGAGCTATTTAAAACATTGGAGAATAAGCAGTGTAGGTTTCTGTACAATATCTTCCCACACATATTACCCCAAACCCACACAGAGTACAAGATAAAACTAAAGAAGAAAAGTTCTCCCATACTCAGTGTTGGAAATATTTTTCTAAAGCAAATGGCATAATATTTATTGGCTATGTTGGTGGTGCCATGAGAACCTGGAATGCCAGATCTAAGAGTACCCATCAGGAGCAAAGTGGTTTGTCAGATCTGGCTGTTCAGCAATCCTAGTAAGATGACATGATAAAGACATTGCAGCAGCAGAGGCAATGCGTGGAAGAACATATTTATGTATACAAATGAGACACATCCCACTGGCTTTTCATAAATACACTCACCTGGGCAGGACTTTAGCCATGCTGAGTAATGGAGCACACGCAAGAAAAAGCTTTGGTATTCAATGATTTCATCCGTTCCCAAATTGGTGAACCAGTATATATGACATGCGTATATACATTTGCTCTAGAGAAATATAAATATCTACATACTTAATACATTTAACAAGAGAGTAAAACTCGCTACTATGTCCATCACAAATTTACTTATATTTATAAAAGGTATAAATTTATAAATATAAATTTTTGTACTCAAATCACATATGGAATCCAGTAAGCATCAAGGGTACCACGTATTTTCAAACCAGCATTATGCAAATCATTTCTATTACACGAAATACTCCTCACTTCAATGTAATAATTTGTTAGAATATTATATTATTTTTATTGCTTTTATTGTCATTTAAGATATTCTGATATATTTTTATGAGCTGGAAAGAAATATCAGTTCTAAATGTTTTCTAACAATTAGGAAAGCAACTTTTTCAACTTTGCTTTTCTTCATCTATGGAGGACATAATGAACTTTTATGGAATAGTGAAGATAAAACTGATGAAATGATAATTACACCAGTAGTGAGAGCTCAGCCACTCCTGGACACCAGCCACTGGCTGTGGGAGCCAAAACAGGATCTGGACCCAACTGGCTGAGGCTCTGGGAGCAGCAAACCAGAGGGACACGGGTCTGAGAGGCCCATGGATGGGGTGGGAGCGATTATCCTTTGCATAGCAGAGACTAGTGTAGAATTCAACAGGGTCAACATGGAGGACATTGGAGCTACACTGAACAGAAGGTGGATGGACAGAGGAAGCTGGAGGCTGTGGTCTGGGATAGAGAACACCAGTGTCAGGACTGTCAGCTCCGCCATGTCACCTGGGGGTAAGGATGAGCAGAGCTTGTGTACAAATGAGACACACCCTGCTGGCTGTACAAAAATACACACATCTGGGCAGGACTTCAACATGCTGAGTCTAAATTAGAGGAAAAGCCTGGTTTGGAGTCAGATTCTCTTCCCACGCTGGGTCTCTAGTAGAGGTAATAGCAGAGCAGGGATTCTGGACTCCCTCTTCCCACTTGAGACATGCACTTACCATGTGGGGCACACTAAGACCTCAGGGAGTGTTGCATCTCTCATCTCAAACCACACAAAGGAGGAATGATGGAGGTGCCACAAACAGGAGCCAGTCCCACCACGCTTTGATTCCAACATCCAAGCCACTCCTCCCCCCTGCTGAATCAGCAACTACAGTAACAGATCCCAGTACACATAGAAGCCAGCAAAAGGCCAAAATAAAGAGTATCAAATCTACAGCACCACCTACAGGTAAAGCAAATTAGTTTCATCTCATAAGCTATTGCTAAAGACATTAAACATAGTAAAATAGGGAGATCTCAAGTAGTAAATGGGCAGAGAAAAAGATATAACATGGAAATACAAGACCTCAACAGAGCATAACATCACAAGGTGAGGACAACACTCCATAATTCAAACACAAAGTGTGGAAGACTATATCGCCAATTAAATAGAGTTCATAACTGCTACAGTAAAAATACTTAAAGAGATAGCAGAAAACTCAGAAAAGCAAGTCAAAGGAATACAAATGAACTCATAAAAAAACATATGCAAGTGATGTCTCTGGGGATTTTACTCCAATGGCAAGGAAATAAGCATAAAAATAAACAAATGGGACTACATCTCACTAAAAAACGTTGGCATAGTGAAAGAAACTATCATAGAAGTGAAAAATCCACTGAATGGGAGAAAAATATTTGCATAGCACAAATCGTACAAGAAGCCTCTTGTATTCAAGATCTATAAAGAACTCATACAACTCAACAAAAAGAAATAAATAATTCAATCAAAAAATGGGTGGAGGAGCTATATAGATATTTCTCCAAAGAAGACAGGCAAATGACCAACAGGCACGTGAAAAAATGCTCCACAACACTTGTCATCGGAAAAATGCAAAGCAAAATGCAGTGTGATGACACTTCATTCCTGTGAGATTAGTTCATATCAAATATCCCAGAAACAACAAGTGTTGATCAGGATGTGGAAAAAAAGAACCCTCATACAAGCATGGGAATGTAGTCTGGTCCAGCCCCTACAGAAGACAGTTAGGAGCTTTCTCAAAATATTAAAAATCAATGTACCATACGATCCAACAGTTCTGCTCATTGGCATTTACCCAAACAGTGCTAAAACGTAATTCAAAGGGATATGAGCATTCCTATGTTCATTTCAGCACTATTAAAATAGCCAAGTTATGAAAACAACCTAAGTACCCAACAACAGATGAGTGGGTTAAGTAGATAGGATACATATATGCCATGGAATACTATTCAGCTATAAGAAAAGACGTAATTTTGCCATTTCAACAATATGTATGAACTGCTGCTGTTAAGCAAAATAAGCCAGAATGAGAAAGACAAATAGGGAATGATTTCACGTGTAGATGGATAAAGAGAAACAAAACAAGGAAATTAACGAAACTTAATCAAAACAAAGCTGAGAGATATGACTGCAGCATTGAGCTTATTAGACGGGCAAGTGGGATTGGGCATAGAGGGGACCCAATGTTATAGGTGAAGGGACATGGCTGTTCTGTGGGTGGGGTGGGGTGGTGATTCACAACTGAGGAGGTGCGAACCTATCAGCCTGAACAACAAGCAGTGTTGTAAACCGATGTCACAGCAATAAAAAAATTAATAATGATAATAATGATAAAAATAATTATAATAATGATACCTAAAGGGCTTATGTAAGCTTAAAGCACATGATAAATTAGAAATAATATGTCTTGAAATTTAGAGAAATGAAAGGCTAAATAATCTCTATAATATCATATCATTAAACAAAATATGAAAAGATTTGGACAATCATGGGAACAAAATGTAATGAGCGAATGGGATGAAAGGCAGCAATTTGATTACATGGCATAAAGGAAGAAAATGGTGATCAGAACTATTTGTTGTTGTATTCTGTAATTGGGATACATTGAAAACACAATAATTATGCCCTGAATAATCACTAAATAAGTGCTGAAATGGTTTTTTTTTTTTGGAAACATTAGTCATTTATAGTTTTAGCATGTATAACTCAAAAATTCTCAAAGAATAGCATATGTGGTTTGTCATCTGGTCTTTCACAATTCAAAATTATTTCATTTTTTGGAATCCTTCTTCACTAGGATAGCATTTAAGATGATTTGTGTATCTAGAAATATTTGCAAATATTTGCTCTCAATTCTGTAGTCTATAAATAATGATGGAAGAATGCTGAGTATTTGGTTTTCAATTATTCTGAAACTTTTATATTCATCTTGGAATAAAAAAGCAAAATTGCCTTAAATAAGCAAGAGCGTAATGTATTCTCTCCGTGATGCTGCTTCAATATTTATCAACTGATGGATTTGTTATGCCTGTACCCTCTCCTGCATTATTTTAAAGTAAATGCCAGATATTGTATCATTTGACCTATAAATGTTAATATTTTTCTCTAAAAGATAAGAACTTGTTTTTTAAATTGCTGTAAGTTTATGTAGAATGGCTTACTGTCCCATGTCTTCACTGGTGCTCTGTTAGGGAATTCTGCATTGTGACATCTGCCATGTGACGTTCTAGTTCCTGCCCTGGGGACAGTCTATGTAGCCATTCCTGGATGTTTTCGTGTTCATGACAACCGCAGAGCTGCATGATTAAGTTGACTTGTGTGCTCTTGCTACCTACCACTAAAGGAACATACAATCTAGGGAGACTAAGAAAGTTATGGACTACATTTGTCTAAAGCAGAACTCAGATAATGCCTCAGTGAAAGAGAAACAAATACTTGAGATTTGAAAATGAGTTGCACTTACGACATCAGAAATTACTTTAAAATATTTCTTTAATTTTGCCAAACATCAAATATCCAGTTTTAAAATTTTCAGTGCTATCAAGACATGAAATCTATTTATTATATGTATGTATATACACACATACATGCAGTGTATGGAAGTTGTATGTAAACCAAATACTTTCTCACTTTTTCAAATTAGTATTACACATTATAATTGTTTAATGTCTCTAAAAATCTCTAGACATCCTCTCCATTGCTCATTTATTACAATTTATTTTTTGACTAAATTAGGTTATCTGTCTTATAGATTTTCCTGTGGCCTGAATTTTGCTGGTAACATAGCTGTGACTGCCATTTAACATGTTCCTCTCACTACTAAATTTCTTATAAATTAGGTTTTAAATCTTGAGGCTTAATCACTTTGATGTTTATTTTTTACTTGGTTGATTTTACAAAACTACTTCTAGATGGCGTTTGCTTTTTAAAAGAACTAAAAACTTAAGTATCTTTTAACCACATTGTTAAGACTCTACCATAACTAAAACTATATCTTTCATATTTGCTTCTCTTGATAATCATTCATTTAATTCAAGCATTAAGATTTTGGTATCTGAAGGGATGTCTGAGAATGAAATTGTTAATGGCTTTGCTGGTGAGCAAATCTTAGTCACTGATAGTTCAATGAGCACATCAGAGGCAGTTTAGGTATGACTCCTGAAATCTATGGACACTATCAGGAGTCCATAGATTTTTTTTGCAGACCTGACTTCCTTTAATAGATAGAATCTTTCTCTAGGCCCAGCCTAAACCCAGACCAAAGCTCAAACCTAGCAAAAGTCCCAACTTTCGTCCCAGTCCTTGGTTCTAGTCCCAGGCCCAGACTCTGACCAGATTCAGGCCCAGCCCCAGTCCTAGTTCCAACCCAGTTCCACAGCTGACTCTGACCCCTGCCCCAGATATAACCTAGATGAGGCCGCAGGCCCACACCCAATTCCACACCCAGTTTAGCTCCAGACCAGCAGACCCAGGCCTACACTCGGGCACAAGCATAGCCAGAGTTCCAGACTTAGCCCCAGGCCCTGGCGCAGACCCAAAGCCAAACCTAGCCCCAGGGACAGCTCAATCCCAGGCACAGAGCCAGACACAGGCCCAGGCTCAGGCCTACACAGAGACCCAGCTCCAGACTCAAGTCCAGACTCACCTTCTGATCCAGACCAGACCCAGCTCCATCCTGGCCCCACGCCCAAGTCTCTGTGCCTCTCTCTATTCACAATAAGCACAATCCCAAACCCAAGTCTAGAATTAGATTTTCTCTCAGCTCACATCTCCACTCCCAATCCAGCTCCAGCTTCTGTCTCATCCCTGAGCCCAGTCCAGACCTGGACCCAGACCTAGATGGATGGCTGTAGGGTTATAGTTGAATTACTTATATTTAATGGTTTTTTAAATTATAGTGATAATAGGGCAAACTTTTAATTTTGGTAAATTTCCTTTTGGGGTTGCCCTGTAATGGGTACACCGGGGTCTTTTTCTTCTCTGCAGTTTTCAACATTTGAAAGTTTCATAAGTAAACTTTCTTCACAGATGTTTTGATATTTTTATTCCACTTGCCTCCTGTTCCTCTATATCAGCGATGCTCATGTTGTGCCCTTGGCCACTCTCGTTGGCACTGATTGCGTAGGCTTTATTCACTGCACAGAGCTTGGGAACCTGCTGAACCTGATATTTCAGTAGCCTGATCTGCGTTATAAGGATTTCCTTAACCATACGTAGGAACAAATTGACAACCTGTTTTCAAATCTATCCGTCTCCCTTCTGTGACAATAAATGCCCAGATTCCATGATTGGGGCGTCAGGCCCTTCCGGAAGGTGGTGGCAAGTTTCAGGTTATCACGCCCTAATTTATCCTATAATCTTTCTCCCTCTATGACATCTGACATCTTCATAGGATATTTATGTTATTTCATTAGCACTTGCTTAGCATTTGGAAAGTATTATCTTTATTCAGAATTCATTTCTTCAAAACATCCCAAATTTTGTGGATAATAGAACAATTTCTCAGCTCCCTCCACTGGAGGTCACTATATAGTTACATAAAAGCTTATGAGGTTCTCTTTTTTTTTTCTTTTTCTCTTTTCTTATGGTAAATAGTTACAGATTGTTTTCAGTGACTTTTTTTTTTTTTCTGGGAGTTACAAATTGTTTTTTGGAGAGAATTCTATAAACAGTGTATTTTGAAGAGCAGATATGTGTCTCTTTTTTAACCTCACTTTCTCTCAGGCTTATGTTCGGTCTCCTGCTATTTGTTCCTCACTCTCTAACCCAGTCGTAGCCACTGCAGTGACGACTACGTCTCCCTCTACTTCGTCTCTTCAGTTTCTAAGGGCACGTCTGTTAAAAATCAGTCAACAGACCCAAAATGGAGTTATTCATCCCACCCCACCAAGATTTAATGCTTAAATGTAACTTCAATTTTTCCCAGAAGTGAAAGTTTGAACTTGGCGTCTGGGGATTCCAGGGCAACATTAACGAGGCAGCTGCATGGTGAGGATCTTCCGCCTAAAGGAAGGTGGTTCTCCCTGAAGTAAAACATTTTTCTTTTGCAAATGAACTTGTCCCATTCTTTTCTGATTTTAAATACATTCCATTCTAAATAACTTTTTAAAAAATATTTTTTCTAATTCCTAGACATTACGCTGCTTGATTCCTGAACCAGTTCAATTTTTTTAATTAACTAGTTGGGATTTTTGTTATAGAACACTTTGAATTCTCCTTCTCCTATAAGGTCGTTTAATGTCTCAGTTAGTTTTCTTACATCTCTCGAAAGGCAGCAGAAAAATTTGAAAACTGTTAGTGTTAGTACAAAATTATAGAACATTTAAGCTAAGGTATTTGTGGCCAACTCTGACAAAAATAAAATCTCTGAGTCTACTTTTCCGTTGCTAGTGATCATGACTTTGGCTGGGAACATGTACACTGTGAGGTCTTTGAGGCCTGCCCTTTCTCAGGTGCCACGGAAAACCTGTCTCCTGTAACAGAGGCCTCTCCATGAAGAAAGAAGATTCCATGTTCCCTGCCCCACCCAGTGAGGGAGAGAGCTGAGCCACAAAGGGAAGGTTGTTCACAGAAGAGAAACCCGAAAGGAGACACAGGAGGGGAGACGCTTGTGGCAGAGACATGTGAAGGTCGAGTGTGTGCTTGCTGCTTGCCTTTGGACTCACCCCAGGGATTTGGGGGACTTGGAGGAGACACATGGAGTCCAGCCGTGTGGGTCAGAGACACATGGAGAGGCTGACAATGGCAGCCTTTATCTTGATTTGTAGTTTAATTTTGCTCCTTTCATCCCAGACTTGCCTGACCCCTTTTGCCCCTTTCCCATGCTTCCCCACCGGAAGGTGCCTTGGACTTGTGGCAAGATTTTGGGCCTCAGCAGCCTTGCTTTGGGCCAGCTCTGGCTGGGCATACCCATGAGGGGATGGGTAACTCTGGGTGTTCCTTTGGAAAACTATATCCTTTCTCTTCCCCCTCTATGCACACTCATTCTATTAAAGGTCTTACACACTAACCACATGCTTTGTCTTTATGCAGTGGAAGGTAAACCCCTTTACAGCATGTGAGTTCGGGAGTATCAGAGTGCCCTTCATTCTGCCTGATAAAATTCCAAGCTAGCTAGCAAACCCATCTGCACTCAGCATTTACCCCCTCTGGAACTAGGCCAAGGAGAAATTAGGGTAACATCAGCCAACTCACCTATTCTCAGTTTCCAAATTCTAACCCATTCCCCCTAGATTTCACTTCCCGCTCTCTTATCAAACTTCATCTCCTTTAGTGTGAGAAAATACTCATCTCAGCATGTATTTTTTTCCCCCAGCTGTATCCTCAAGACTCTCAGTTCAGCAGTCCCCAGAGGCTTAGCCTTTTGTAGCTCAAAAATCCTTTGTAATCTCAAAAGATCTTATAAGGCTTGACTTTCAAAATTCCTGGCACATAGGAGTTTTAACATTTCCCTTCAGGAACTCAATTGATTTCCTCTTTCTTAACTTTATTTGCTTTCTCCCAAGAGGATGAAAGCTACTTTCTTTATGGATAGAAATTGGGGCAGCAATTGGTAAGAAGAAGGAACAAACAAGGTTATTTTCTCTAAACTATATTACACAACAGGAAGAATAAAGCTGAGTGTCAGACACCTGGTAGTTGCTTAAAAGTATCAGTTTCATCTATTCCCTACATTTTCTTCAATTTATTAAAGAAGATATTTGCATTCCTATTGGACATGAAATCATTGCTTTTTGCTCTGCCTTGTGCACCCTTAATATATCTACTCAAGAGACTTTTTTCCAAAGAAACTCCAAATGGATAAAGACTGAATAACCACATCTACTTGATAGGGCTGCTTAATATTGAACTCAATCAGTTTCTATCTCCTTAGAGGAGGACCTGGTGTCGGAGACCAAATAAGGATAGTGATCACATGGCAAATACGTCATATAACTCTGAAAGTTCAAATGCAACTGTGACACTAATGTCTTAAGCTGTTTATTATCCAGAGGGCTGAGTAGATGAAAAGCTTGCTGAATTACACCATGGCAGCAACAATGCCAGAAGAAGCAGTGGCAGTATAGCTTCTATCATCCTGACAAGAGCAAGTGAGTTTCCCTCACTGCAGGGACATTAGGTTTGAGCCATTGTACCAGTCCCAAATTAGAGGACATTAATCTAGATGAGAAGACCCCAGGAGATTGCTGGAACTGCAGAGTGGTCAGGGAACGTTTTCTGGAATGTGCAAGACCCAAACCAGACAAATCTACGAGGGCACTTCTTGGACCACCTCCAAAATTCTCATAGCTGTGGTCACACAGGCCGCTATTCGGAAACTTGCCACCTCCAAGATGTCAAAGATCAGGAACTACAGCTGGATGAATTGTGGAACTAGATTGTTGTTTTCTTCTAATCCCATCCTGCCATAATCTGGCTCTAGAGAAATCTGAAGCAGAAGAGTGTAGAGTTACATGGTAGGAAAGGTTTTGAACTGAATCTTTCTGTGAAATTTTGATTTAAGATGCTCTCAACTTTTTAATATGAAAAGATGATTACTAACTATTGTGATATCTTATAATACAGAATATGATCAGACTTACCTAGCTGATTATTGAAACTGACAGTAGGCGTGGACCCAAATAAGTCAGTACCAACATGTCCTAGCTAGATTGTCCTAATGAGCAGAGTGTACAAATGAGTTTAGAAAATGTTGACTTCATTGCTTCCTAAAAAGGCAGCTAATGTGAGAGAATAAGAAAGCAACCTGATAAAAATGTGATATTCTCTAAGTGAGACCGGGTTGTGGGAAAAAGACATACAGTACTGGACTTATAAAAGATACTTGACGCTTTAAGGAATATTGCTTAAAATCCACAGGCCATTTTAAAAACCTTGCAGTCATCACAGAATTGAGTTTTGTGATGGCTCAGTTTTATTTGAGTCAAATATTTCACTGGATTCTGCATCTCACTAATTTGCCTTGGGAGCAGCGGAGTAGCAATATTTTCCCACCCATCTCGAGGTAGATGCCCATTGCTGTGCTGAAGAAGAAAGGAAGGGCCCCTCCCCCTCCAAGGAGGCCTGTGTGGGCATTCTAAACCGTAGCCCACTGGCCCTCAATCTTGGCTGATTTTGAGTATTACAAGACTTTTTAAAATTCAGAAATTCTGATTCAAGTAACCATTTTCCTTTTTAGATTCTCCAGTTGACTTAAATATTTAGTCAGTATAGAAAACCTGTATCTTAACCCAACCATATCCATTTGAATTCTGCTGATTTCAGTAAACACTGTATCATACAGTGATGCTGGCACATATGTCTTGGTTTATATTAAACCAGCTTGGGAAAGAAATACATTGACTGGCTCTGAGATCTGAGGGTGGCCACCAGTCACCAGCCAGAAAGGAAATGAATTTCACCAGCAGTCTGAGAAGAAGAGGATTCTGCCCCAGTCAAGTCTCCATATGAGAAAACAGCCTAAATGTTACTTTGATTGCAGCCATATGAAACCTAAGCAGAAGGTCCAATCAAGCTGTTCTCAGACTTCTGGCCCCTTTAAACTGTGAGATAACAAATGTGTGCTGTTTTAAGACACATTGTGTGAATTGTTACTACAGCAATAAAAAATTAATGCATCATCTGTTAATGATTGTAATAACTTGTAACATACTTACTTTTTTGTGCCTAAATTTCTTTTATTCATACTATTTTGGTATTCCCATACATGTTTTCATTGCTGTGTAGTGTTCCATTCTATGGCAGTAAAACAATATAATGTCTATGCTCCGGTTTATTTCCAACGTAATTTTTGGTTGTTATGAATAAAACTTTGAGTGACATATCTTCTCATTTCTCTTAGATATATACATGGAAATAGGAATTCTGTGACAATAGGGTAGCATGTTTTTATTTATTGGAAATTGTTAAGCAGTTGTCTAAGGTGGTTGTACCATTTATATTCCCAGCAACTCACACAGCACACAAAAATCATGACAGAAGGTTTGAATCTAATAAAGTTTTTCTGTGCCGAATTTGTTAAACTAGGTTTATTTACATAAATTCTTAGAAACTTAATAATATTTGATAAATGGCATACTAGTTATAGCATCCATTTTGGCTGTATTATATAAAACAGATATACTTTAAAAGCATGTTTATACTGTTTAGTAATTGAACTAAAGTGAATTTACATTTATTATATACATAAAAGATAAATGATCACTTTCCTAATTATATTCCACCAGACAGGTATTTTGGGATTGTTTTTCCTGGAATTATTTCTGAACTCTTATTTCCTCCACTTAAAACTGTTTTTCTCTCCTTCCCCCACCAAGTTGGCTTTAATTCAGCCCTCTTACCATCTTACCACCTAGTTACCCTAATACCCTAGTTATCACAGTAACCTCTGAGCTGATTACTATCTCTAGCTTCAAAAAGTGCACATATTTTCCCACAATCTTTTAATTTTCTCATGGTCCAAATCAAAGATCACTAATGAAAAGTTCTTCATTTGCCCCGAAGACTGTTAGTTGCTCTCTTGCCTGTGATCTTATGGCCTGCACGTGAAACTTCCTTGAGGCCCATCTGACTTTAGATTGTCATTTGTGTTTCCTTGGCTTCTGCTACTTCCCCAAGACTATGGGGGTGTGTCCCTCTCAATCTATTGATAATGCTAATGGTTAGAAATGCCTGGGGGCTCTCACCTGAGCTCAGGGACAGTTTAGGCTTTCCCCTTTGTAAGCTAATGTTACTCTCCAACCGGCCCTTAGGGTTCTTTTTATGATTGAAAGATGTCCTTCAGCAACAATCCTCAGGAAACTCTGAATAAAAAAATGGCTTACTATTTACCAGACCAGGAAGTTACCAAGCACACTTGGGCCACAAAGTGCAGGTGGGAAATGTACAAGCCAGATGTCCTGCTTTTGCTGAGGCTGAGGTTTGGGGAGTGGGGGTTTAGGGTTTCACAGTAACCCAAGGCAAATTCAAACCCCACTTCTGGTCTGTGCCTCCGGATACTCTCTGTAGCAGTCTGATACTTGCTACTGCAGTTATTTTCATTTCTGTATCTGTTTTAACAACTGTGCTAATCTTTTCTACCCCACCTCCCGTTTATGGTCTTGTGATACCTCCATCCTAAATTTTCTACTCTTAGCCTCGACCCAGTGAGAAACAAAAATGCAAGGTCTCTTTCTCAAAAATTAACAGAAGTTTCAGGGTGGTGACAACTGAGCATTAAGCCAACTGAGCATTAAGCCAACCGAGCTGACCCACTGAGCACGTGGCCCTGTGTGGTCACACAGGGCTCGTGAAACTGGTCCTGAACCCAGTTTTGGAATCACACAGATCCTAAAAGTTCCCGAAAGTTTCCCTCGAAAAGAGACAGGCAAGTTTAAACTTCTGCCACAGTTGGAGAGAGCCAATATCTGATCATAAAGATGCCAACGACTGAGACATGCCTTCCTCTTCATTGCTCTTTATTAGTGTGTAGGATAAATGAATCAGACGTTTTGCGTCACTAGCCTCTGTGGTTATCACCTACGGCCTCGATCATTTTTAACACAGAAGGTGCTTGGGAGCGTGGGTGCGTGCGGGGCACACATGCCCGATTGTGGACACCTGGAGCATGGGTCTGGGCGCATGCGTAAGTGTGCACACCTGCGCCTAGAGGGCAGGCATTCACAAGGGCGGCATCACTCAGAAGATAAGCGGTGTGACTTACAGGAGACGTGCAACCTCGAGATGACGCTAGAGACAGCCCAGTGAAAGGTAAGAGATTCACAGGGGTCTGGGAGGTTCGGTTGCCCCCTAGCCTCCAGGTCTCCCCCACCCCTCCTGCATCTCCTTGTTCCACAACATAGTGTAATTGCCACGGAAAGGGGAGCTTCCAGTTTCCCTGACCCACCTAAGGAAGGGTGGGGCTGAGTGGCGGTGGGGAGGAGAGAAAGCTGGGAAAGGGGCTTGGAGAAGGCAGGTGGAGCAGGGAGACTTATGAAGAAAAAGTCACGGTTATTTCTTGGCTTTGGATTTGCACCAGGGATTTGGGGGCCATGGAAGGAGATATGTAGAGGTCAGACAAGTAGAGACATTTGGAAGAGACATGGGTGAGAAACCCGGGGGAAGAGTGACAGTGGCATCTGTCACATTGATTTGTACTTTGATATTACTTCTTTCCTTTCAGACTTGCCTGGTGCCTCTGCCCCTTTCCCATGATTCCCCACAGAAGGTGCCTTAGACTTGTGGCAAGCTTTTGGGCCTCAGCGGGCCTGTTTTGGGCCAACTCTGTTTACCCAAGAGAGGATGAGAGGATGGGTAGCTTTGGGTCTTTTATTGGAAACTATTATCCTTTCTTCTCTTTTACATGCAAATTAATCCTATTAAAGTCCTTTCACACTGAGAGAATACTTTATGAGGCCAGTGGCAGAACCCATTTAGAACAAGTAGGTTTGGGGGTCCTGGGGTATCCATCATTCTACTCACTAATATATTTATGTTTCAAACCACCAGGAGTCAGAGGTGGCCTAGTGTGTGGCGTGATGAGTGAAAAGGAAGGAGGGAACCCTAATTTAGTGTTCATGACCACTGATCACTGCTCCCCACCGCAGGCTTTGAGTGAGAAGTAGGCAATGAAGAGAAGTTTAACTTTACTGAAGTAAAGACAGACAGCACATGGGAGAACTAAAAAAAAGGGGGGGGGCATTTGGCAAAATGTTTCATTTTCAAGTTATAATCAAATCATCTTGCATATACAGGCAAAAAGTGTGCTTTTACTGCCCTCAAGTGGTTTCAGTTCTTCACTGCAACATCTTTAATCACTTCCAAAATGATTGCTTTGACAATTCACATCCTATATGCTGTTTAACAAAAGAAATCTGGAATGATGATCTCCTGAAATATTTTTTAGGTAATGAAATAATGAAATGGACCAGCGAGCTTTAAGTAGTTGTGTTGAAATATGTACTCTCTATACAGATTTGCAAAATTGTTGGCTTTGTCTTTTTCTAAAATTTAGCCGTAACTTGATGACTTTAAGTGAGCTGGTTAGGACTTGGGGTTAATCTCATCTTCCAAATGAAACACTGCAACAATTTTTTTAGAAACAAATATTCAGAGAGAATACACTTCAGCGTGTAATGCTATTTGCCTCCTTTCCCTTCTATCTTGCTGAAGGCTCAGCCTTCCTCTGTGCTAGATCCTTGCAGAACTAGCTGGTTTGTTTACTGTTGCTGCCCTGAATACTACTTGGCTTTGTCTGGTGCCTCCAGCCACTGAGTCTCAGTGATGCCTTACTCCACCCCACCTGCCTAGAAAGGTGTTTGCAACTTCTGATCTGGGCTATATATTACCAGCCACAGGAAGGTCATTCTGGGCCTGCTGGAGTTTCAGCTGAATTCTCCATGCCCCCCTTTACCAGGAAACACAAGAAATATATAGATGCCATCACATCATGAGAGAGCATGTGCTAATCTGTTCTTCTGTTCTGTGTCCTCTTTCCTGAAACTTCCTATTACTTAAATTATATCTGCATCAGAATCTCCTAGAAGGCCTGTTAAAACACAAATGTCTGGGCTCACCCAAAGTTTGACTCAGTAGGTCTGGGGTGAGTTCCAGTGGCTTGCATTTCTAACAGATTTCCAGATGATGCTAATGCTGCTAATGCAGGACCACCCTTTATAAACCACAAGCCTAATTCAGTTATTTCCCTTAATCGCTCACATCAAGATAGATGTAAAAAAACAGTTCACACAGGGGTAGACCTATGGCCAGGCCTTTGTTTCGGGAATGCCCTGGCTGTAATTTATCCTGATTAATCATCTCCAATCCCTTGCAGAACCAGAGAGATCTTAGATTTTTCACCTTGATAACCTGCTGAGGCTCTTACATGTGAACACAACAAAGGTATAAAGGCCTCTCTAAGACTACATACAGCCTAGGACTTTCAAATTCTAGCAATTTATTCAATTTGTTAAAATTACCATTTTGGTGTTTTTACCCTGTTATGGCTCTAGTGGCTTCTGCCTGGATACCCTAATTCTTTGCCACAAATGTGCTATCTTAAAACAACACAAATCGATTATCTCATAATTCTGAGAGTCAAAAGTCTGAATGGTTCTCACTGGGCTAAATTCGGTGAGTCAGCAGGGTGCATTTCTTCTGGATGCTTGATGGAAGAGTCTTTTTCCTTGCTTTTCCAACTTAAAGAGCCCAGTGGCATTCCTTGATGGTAAGAGCTTGTCCTTCATCTTCCAAATCATTAATATGGGATGGAGCGCCGTGGTTCTCCTCTGCCTCCTTTACCACTTTTAAGGCAGTTTGTGATGACATCAGGCCCGACTGATAATCCAGGTGTTGGCAGGTATGTAGGGCCTCAGCTACACGCTCGCCTGGTTCTAAATGGCAGAAGATGAGATTCAGGTCATGAAGCCCATATGTGGGGAGCAGAACAAGCCTCTCTACAGCAACAGGAGACACACACACGGCAACAGCATTATCTGTCTGGCTGACTTGGCGGGAGCAGCCGAATCCAGCGGCTCTGGCAGCAGCAGCCCCGTGCAGGCCTCCATGGTGGCAGGCCTGGGGCCCCTTTGGGCTCTCTTAGCCCCTTCCACCCCTCCCCCTCCCAGGCCCTTCAGCTCTGGCAGCAGCAGCAGCAAAGACAGTAGGAGCAGCAATAGTAGCAGCAGTGGCAGCAGTGGCAACGTGCCCCGTAAGTGGCCAGAGAGAGAGCACCCCCAACCCCCACCCCAGGTGCCCTGTTAGCTTTAATATGACTTATAGACAGAGCCAGCACAGGGCCAAGTTTAGGCCTAGTTTAACAAGTATGTTTGGCACATGCTAACTACGTATCAAGGGTACTTTATTATTTACTGCTTTCTGCACAGGCGGACTACATCTCAAGGCTACATCTTATCTACTAGACCACCTGTGCTGGAAGGTCACGGCGAAAAGCAGCCTGAGAAAACTCTATTTTCCCACCAGACCCTACAGCAGGCAACCCTGGAAATGAAAAGGGGTGTTCTGTTTTGTGAGTCCTCAGTTGGATACTTAGGAATTCAGGATAAGACCCAAAAACAGATTTGCAGAGAAAAATTTCTTTTTAAACAGATATGTAGAGAGAAACTTCTTTTTAAAGGTTTATTTACAAGGGGAATTAGGAGGGAGGGAGGGAGGGAGAAAGAGAGAGAGGCCAGCAGGTACTGACTAGCTGCCATCTGTCCTACCAACAGTACCAAGGTTCAAGTGGAAGCTGAAAAAGCAGAGTGAATCTTGTCCATCTTTAGTGTTATGAAGGCCAACCTTGCAACTCAGATTGAACCCTAGTTCCTAGCAAACCCCCCTGCTAAGGAAGTCTGGTTCACATAATGCTGGGAGTTGGTGGTGTGGAAAAGAAGATCACACCCTTCCCTGCAGACTCAGCAATTCTCCTGTAACACAAGAAGATCTCCTTTTAGTAACAGTTGATTAACAATCATTACTCCAGCTACTACTTTCATTTTCTTTTGCTGTATAAATCAGCATTTCAGGGATCAGGATCCAGACCCTTTGGGGCTGCCATTTTATATATCACCCTGTCTCCATATTCCAGGTGCACTATGCCTTATAACCTCAGTTCTCTGATGGATCTAAGAATAGTTGTTGATTTTTTATTTGTTTAGATTTCGTTTATTCTCAGGACAGAGTGATGACTTCTAAATTCTTTACATGTCACAGAAAACGTCAGCTGTAGTGAGTACTTTCCCATACTGAATCTGGAGTTCTTCCGTGGTAGTAGTTGAATCTCTTATACCTTTTGCCACCTGCATTAGACATAGAAGTTTTAAGAGAAAGGATGAGGAAGTTAATCTCTCCAGTATAAGAACTTTGCTTTAAATTTGAGGAATTGAGATCAAGGATGTAATATAAAAATTTACATTTCACGGAGTGTTCATGTAGTCCTTTGGAGATGTGTAAAAGGACATTGCAGCAGACAGAATATCGTTAAGGAGCAAATGCAACAGGCAAACAGCCATTCAAAGAAGTCCACATTCATTTATGAATATACAAAAACTTTGCTTTGTATCTTGATACATTTTATACTTTAACCAAAGTGTATACCCTATTTCACTTAAGTCAGTCTGGAAAAAAAAAATAAAAGCTATAACGTATCATTCTAGGGAAGTTAAACTATGTGTTTATATCATATAAACTACTTAGGATAGAGTATATTTAAATACAACTTTGAAAATCAAAAGTTTAATATTTATATGATAGGAACAGGAAAAAAAGCTTTGAAAAATTCCACATGCTTTGATTTCCTGGACACTGTTGATGAAATACACAAATGAAGAAGACAATTGCAAAATGACATACAGATTTGCTATTGGACTACAGATGACATCCTTAAATATAAAATGAATTACATTTTTTGTGTACATTATTAATCACTAGGATCTAAAATATGGTAATTATATTCTTTCTTGAATCATTTAGACAAATGTTGATGTTCACTTTTCATTTCCCTCTGGCAAAAAGTCTCAAAATAAATTCTCTCAAATCTTTTTGCAGTATAACCAGCTGGGGACTCAGGAACTGTGATAAGTTGAGAGATCTCTGGTTCTTTACTAGAGTGCATTTCCTGTACTATTGCATCAAAGAGGGTACACTGGCGAATGTAGATAAAATTTGCTTTGCCGATTCATTTCTTTGGTCCATATCTTTTTTTTAAGTTAAATTACTTTCATCATTAAAAAGTCAGGATTCAATTTTTTGAATTTTGCATTCTAGCTCTTATATTGAAAACATATTTCCATCAATGAACAGAAGACTGAGCTGAGTGGTAATTCCCTTCTTAGGAGGGATCCAGGAAGGCATAGAATGGCATGCCTCTGTATTGACAAGGTTCCTGCTACCCTCTATAATATTACCTGCAGTCTATACATTGATGTCCCCGTAGACACTTGAACATACACTCCCGGGCATTTTCCTCTGCTCCTTCAATCACTGACTCAGATCACTTACATCCAGCAATCTCTTTGTAGTGGATTTGAGGATGGAATTACATAGAAAGGCCTATCCATAGAAATTCTGATGTCCATAAACAGCCAAATCTGTTGAACAGAATTTGTAATTATTGGTATGCTTTAACATTTGTAAGCCACAATTGAAAGGAAGTACTGTAACTAGATAACACTGGACTCAATTTTAGTATGATTAATTATACTATAAAAAGTACAAGATCCAGTCAGGATTCTTAAAGCTTCTAGAATATAAAGAACACTCAAATCCAAAAAGTTTGAAAATTAAAAACCAGCAGTGAGGATTAGAATTAGGAGAATTAACACTTTGTGGTCCGCTCACGTATTAGTATGTGTTTTTGTCACCGGTATCAGGTGGCCGCTCACATACTAATACGTGTTCATCTAGTCTCCAGTTTTTCACACCACGGTGGATTTATTTGGAACTATTAGGAGCTATTTCTTTGATCGTACTCAGTCTAGAAGCTTTACACATTGTTTTGGTGAAAGTGTAAGGTATTTTATGAGCTATATTACGTTTTTTTTAATATCCAGTAGTTCAGGAGTTGTGTGTGTTTTATTGAATGCTTATACCATTCATGCGGTGGCACCGAAAATGGCTGGCCCCAAGGGCTGGTAAATTTAAAGGACACTGGCACACAAAGTGTTAAGAAATCAATAGCAAGTGCAGCAGAATGAAAAAGCAGGAAAAAGCAGGAGGGGTCCAGAGCATGAGCTCTCTCTTGCTCTCTCTCTGCTTCTTAATGCAGTTCTTACAATAGGTCCTCTTTTTTTTTAACCTTCTTTCAGTGACTTTTCCCTCCCCTCCAATTTTTACCTTCACATTGCCACACAGTGGCCACCCTAGGTCTATAACTTTTATCAGTTACCATTGGTTGGTCGTCTTCTGTGAGAAAAACTCTGATTAATTTAGCTCATCATTTGAAACCAGCCCCAGAATTCATAAGGCTTCTGGATTGGTAGCTTTTGCTAAGAGCATGTCTTGTTCAGTCACTCACAGCCACAACCAATGATGTGTTAACATTATATCTGTCACTGTCATCTCTAATCATCACAGTCAATATCATCACTAACATTTAATGGGAGCTTGCTATGTGCCAGACAACTTCCTAAACACTCTAGACATGATTCATTTAGTCTCAAAAACAATTTGGTAGACAGACACTGCTTTGACTGTATTTTATGGCCAAGGCCAGAGAACATGGTTCTGCAGGGACTTGAAGGGAAGGCAGCTTCCTTCCCACCAGCTGAGGGTGGAACAAGCAATAGTAGACATGTCTAGAACAAATATTTTCCCTTTGGGCTTGCAAAATAGGAGGTTCACAGAGAATTAAAGGGTAATCCCTTCATTGAGAAATTACTAAAACTGTTGGGCAATTTGTTTGCACAGTTGTGCATCATTGTAAATGTTTTGCAAACTGGTATACTCAGCATTTGGGACAGGACAGAGCCAGGGCCAGAATTTAAAGTATATACAGATCTTCTTCCTGTGCTCCCAGATCTCTAGAATTCCTTTCTTAACACAGCCTCACCCTTCTCTCAGTTCTGATGCTCTTAACTCCTTACAGGAGGACCCGTTAGTTTACTCCTTTGAAGAGTTCATCTCACCCTTAGATTTAGCTCATGTTGTGAACACAGGACTTAACACGGATAGACAGTGGTAAGACTAGGAATACTTGAAAATAAATGCTTGTACCCAATTTGAAAAACATCAGTAGTCTCAGGTTTTTTGCAGGCTCAGTGTCTCTAGACTCCTCATGATGCTGTGACAAGTTTCAGCAGTGAAGTTGGGGTCTCCATTGACGGCTACAGCTACCATATATGAGTCATGCGGGAGCAAAATGGTGACTCAGATATCTAGGTTCTGCAAGAGGGAGGAACTAAGTAGAAGGAGATAAGTTGGGAACCAGAGGGTGCCTTGGGGAGACTGAATATAGCGGGATAATTTTGCCAAACAAGAGGATGTTATGTCAGCAATGTTAGAACATACTCCCATGGAATATTGTGAATCCACTGCCACAGACAGACTTCTTGAAGATAGACACATGCTCATTGAACTCTACCAAACCACAGACCCTGTATTTCCTCGGTGGGCCTCTGCTCCTTCCCTCCTTTTTCCTCCCTCCCTCCCTTCCTCCCTCCTTCCCTCTCTTCCTTCCTTCCTGTCACAAATATTACTGAGTCCTAAACATCTCACAGAACTTTTCAGGTGATGGGGATCTAGGGTGATTAAAAATCTATTTGATGACTTTTTAGGGCCCAAAAAGAGTCTAAAGTTTACTCATACATTCCTAGCTTACCTCCTTATCTCCCAGGGAATTCACATACAAGAGGTAAAGGCAGCTAATAAATAAGAAATCTTACTGTAAAATGGAATACTACTCAGCTATTTAAAAAAAGATGAAATTCTTCTGCTTGTTACAACTCTAATGGACCTAGTGGACTTTATGCCCAGTGCAATAAGTCAGATGAAGAAAGACAAATACTGTACGATTTCACTCATATGTGGTATGCAGAGAAAACAAACAGTTGAAATAAATAAAATAAAAATAATGTTTACACTATAAGGCCAATTAGTAGCTACCAGAGGGTCGGGGGAGGGTTGGATAAGTTGGGTAAAAAGGAACAATTTGATGGTTAAGGATAGAATTAGACTTCTAGTGAGGAATTTAATCTACACAGATTCTGACTTTTAATGATGTGCACCTGAGCTAGTATCATGTAATAATGCAATGTTACTTCAACAAAAAAATAATTTAAGAAAAAAGAAATCCCACTGGGATTTTGATGTTGATATTTGCCTGATATATTTTTGGACCACAAGTCAGACCTGCCCAAATGTTATAGGGCAGAGAGAGGGGTACCCCAGAACACCGAAACCTGCCCGCTCTAAATAGGTTCTGCCACATCAAGACAAAACATACAGACCTTTAATGGAAAGGAACTTTAATACAATGAGTGTGCAATACAGAAAAAGCAAAGAATATAGTTTCCAAATTAGTCACCCATGCCCTCGTGGGTAAAAGTCTATCCAAACAGGTTTGGCCCAAAACAAGGCCCAAAAGCCTGCCACAAGTCAGAAACACCTTCCAGCAGGGACCCATAAAAAAATGGGTCAGAAACAGTCAGACAAGTCTGGGAGAAAAAGAACAATATCAAAATCAGGATAAAAGCTCCATTATTAACCTCCCCACGGGTCTCTCACCCACGTCTGTTCCCACCAGGCCGGGACCAAGAAGCCAGCGCAGCCTCTTCACATGTGTCTGCTCCATGTGCCTCCTTCCGGTCTCTTGTGGCCTCCACCCTGCTTCCTCCTCCTCCAGTCTCCTCTCCAGCTTCTCCTCCTCCCTGCTCAGCTCCACCCTCCCTTGGGTGGGGCAGGGAACCTGGAACCTCCCCTTTTCCTGGGGACCACCCTGTTGCACAAGTTGCTACCATTAGAAGAGCAGCCTCTCTGTGGGCCTGATGGGTAAGCATCAAGCTCGGTTACCACCCACCCCCTAAATACTTAGCCCCATGTTTCTTTGTGAAGCAATCATACTTCCTGTCCAGCTTTCAAGATTTTCTTCTTTTTTCTGTTTTGACTTGTTGTGTCTTAATATTCTTTTCTTTTTAGCCCTATCAATCTTCACAAAATAATGTCCATCATGTGTAACTTACTGTGAATTTAAATCATTGTACCACCTCTCCCAAGGATATGGCCATGTTGCTTCTTCATTTGAAAATTTAAATGAAAGTGATTTTCCCTGCTAAAGAAATTTGAAAAGGCAGGATATAAATTAAGTAAATACCAGGGGAAAGCTTGTCCAAATATACACCTTCTTCTTTACATGTAAGGCTGGCCTTCAGTCAACATTTCCTCTGGTTTTAATTAGAAGAAGTAGCTCCTGCCTTCTAAAAAATGCTCAAGGGTAACACAGGACTAAGCTCCTCTTCCTAATGCACCCCAGCTTAAATTTCCTAACTTTTCCAGAAGTTCTTTATTAGTACAGTGTCAGCTTCCAATAAAGGGAGCACTCATGTGTAGTGTACCAGGCCTTTCGTGGAGGAGACAGACAGCTGCAAGTCTCTGAGCCATTCTCATTAAAGGGACATTGATAGATAGGAAAAGGATCCAAAATAAACAAACAGCTGAAAAGAGCAATGTCTGCTACTGCCTTTTGTTGACCTTAGATCCAAGCACACCTATTTACTCCTGACAATTAAGACCTCATTTACTAGGTACTGCTTAGGGCACATTAATTGTGCCACTAGAGAAAGCACATATCAATGCATTTGTTTGCCCCTATTAGAACCTTTATATTTTATAATCTCAGTCCCATGGACACAAGGCGTTGCCCTATGAATGATTGGGAAGGTACTTCTTGGGTGTTTGAATCAGACAAAAATGTGTCCAACTTTGTACTAATGGCAGCTCAGCCTCTAAAAATAAACTCCATGTCTGTTACTTACAACGCTGGCTTCATTGAGAGTCTATTTTACATGTTTTTCCATGCCCAGAAAAAAAGAGGTGTGGTTCTGACTGCAAACACTTTTGGAAATGTATTTGATGATTTCGCAGGACCCATAAAGTGCCCTAAGGATTACTCACATATTGCCAGCTTCAGAGTTACTGAAATGATGGTAGTGATTGGTTTTTTAACTCTGTACAGATGTTGGAAAATTACAAGTCTAGTGCTTCATTAAAATATTACTATACCTATGCCGGGCTCCTGTAGTCTAATAAGTAGAATTCTTTGCAAACTTGGAATTGTACATGTTTGGTTTTTCTAGGCAATAGCTATGATCGACTGTCTTTGCAAAGCTCCAGAAAATTGAAATTTAATTGTTATATTTCATGAACTTCTGTCTAAAGTGAAAAAGGCTTTTTTTTTCTTTTTCTGCTTTTATTATCCTTTTTTTTTCTTCCTATATTTTATGGAAGTGTGGATAATGAGGCTTATTTTGGGAGATTGGGGAGAAGAAAATTTTTCTGTTTTAACATGTTCACATAATCAGGCTCTGAGAAGAAAGATGTTTTATAAGAGGTGGTACTGCCTCCCTTCCTCGCTTGGCACCCCCACATTTACACGAGGAGGGAAGACAAGGGCTGGGATCTCTGTTCTTCAGACTTCTGATTCATTGCTCTTGCCACTTAGACTTTTATGAATGTCAAAACAATTTAGTAAACTTCTTTGGGTCTTTTTCATGAAGCATAAGACTTTGTAGCCAAGTGGCAATCTTGGAAAGCTAATATGAAGATGGAAGAGCTATAAATGTGGTAGGGAGAAAGGGAAGGGAAACATTTTATTTGCAACACTTTGCTGATGTTGTAGGGAAAATTCTGGAGTGACTAGAACAGATAGCCAGGACTTATTGGCGACTGAGAATTAAATGGGCTTAATCTTTCTTGGCTCTTGCCTGTTCTCTAAGCCTAACTCTCCAGCTTTTCCAGAAATTCTGTGAATAATCAATAACCTTTTTGAAATCTATGTCAAAGCAAGTTTAATCACTGGGTAATCTCAGGCCCACAAAGCAAGACCTATTTTCTCAATTCAAACCACGTAACTACAAGGTTCTCCAATGGAAGTAAGCAAGGCTAACTCTAGATAAGCTTAATTCAAAAGGAATGTCTCAAAACAGTTATTGACTACTCACAGAATTTCCAGAAAAGCTGGAGGGTTAGGCTCAGAGAACAGGCAGGAGCCAAGAAAGACTAGGCAGCCACCATAGCGAAAATTACTCCTCAGGAAACACTGGGATTTGGGATCAACATTATGCCCACAGTTGTAGGATTCCCAATGTTGCCCCTGCCAATCCTGGACACTGCTTGTACTGGCATCATTGCCGGTGCTGACCCTGGAACTGTGTCCCTGCTACCTGTATCAGGATCAAATCTCCTTTGTCCCTGCATCTTTGTGTCATTCACTCCAGAATGGATTTACTGACTGACAGTATTTGACTGGCACTGTCAAGGTTACATGATTTTATCGCAGCCACTGCGAGAGCAAGCACCTGCCATTTCTCATCTTTGTGAAATGGAGCAATGAGTCCTTCCTTATCCATTCCATGTCCAAGAAGGAATGTAATGCACAGGCTGGCAGCCAACCCTACCCATGATACCAGCTTGACAATATCCAGAGGAAATAGTGTGCATATTTTTTATTTAGGAGGGGGAAATGGCCATTTTCAACAATATCTAAGTAATACTTAAAATGATGAAGAAAAGAAGCAGTTGCATAACCCAATGAATGTATAACAGACTCTTCCCCCTCTAAAATCTAAACCAAGCCTACCACTCTTCAGATGCATTACCTTGAACAAGTCCTTCACATGGCTGATCCTGTTTCATCATCTTACAAAGGAGTGAGTTGGATAAAATGATCTTAAGGTGCTTTCTTGCTGTGATAGACTAACTCAAGCGAGAGTATCAAAGGACATGGAGACTTAGTCTTGTGCTCAGGTAAATCAGCTTCCAATAGGAAGGAACAATCCTGAAATTGAAAGCAGGTTTGTACAGACAAATGAGAGGAATTCCAAAATTAATTGCTTGATTTATTTTTTTTATCAATTGTACTCTGATCCAAAAAGGGAAAAGATCTTTCAAATTCCTCTCAAGGGTAAGGTATTTCTGTCACTGGGGAAGAAGCAGGAAATCTTTTGCTGGGAAAGTTATTGGAGAAACCAATATGGATTTATTGGTGAGAATTTGTTCTAATAAAGCAAAATAGATACAAAAGCACTTGTTAAAACAGGACTGTATTTGTTTCTGCATCATCAAGACCATCGCCCTGCCATTGGCTTTGATACTGGTATCATCTGGTGGGCTTTGATTTCTAATGCTAAATTTGCTAGCTACTTCCCATAATCTGAACCTTTATTTAATCCAAAGAAGCCTTGAAGATGAGGCAAAATAAAGATGTATTGAAAAGGTATTAAAGATCTAGAAGTTACTTTCAGAGTAGTTAAATAATATACAAGAGAATGCCTGTGACATAAAATTGATATATTTATGAACGTATGACACAATCTTAAAAGGGTTATTTTTCTCTTTTTGAGATCTTATTTCTATTCCCCTTTCATTGTTTACTTTGGGACGTCTGCAAATTTTACGAGGACATGAACCAGAAATCATGTAATTCTGTATTTGTAGAGAAAGAACATGATTTAGAAGACTGGACTCCAGGTTCATCTGTGCCTGAAATACTAAGTAGAGTTTGCTTTAAAACTCAACTTACTGTGGGCAAAATAAAATGAAAAAAAAAATAAAGTAAAATAAATAAAACCTGCCTTAGTGAAAATCTGTGCCACCCAACTCTTTAGATAGATAATCAGCCTCAGTACTTCATTATTAAGGAGCAAGGGGAATAATTTTCACATCTCTATGGTATTCATGGAACTGACTTTTTTACAATAAGTTGTTTGCAAACAGCCTTTGGACAGTGTTCTGCATTTAATAAGGATGAGAAAAAGACTCAACCTTATCATCGAAGCTTATATTACTATCATTCTATTTTTTCCAAATTTGTGGTTGGAGCCATCAGTACATATCAACTTATTATTTGCCCAAGATTATGAATTTATCTGTTAATAATCAATTTTATAATATTGTACATACAAATCAGCTTCATAGAAGAGAATCTTGGAACATGATCTCAATAATTAGAAAAAGTATACTGAGAATGATTAATAGATATATTAATATTAAACCAATTGAAAATTTTAACAGATCACCTTGAATTATAAACAGTTTATAGACCACCTTATATCCTTTTTGTACCTCCTCAGACTAAATGTTCATTTGGAAGATAATAGCAAAAACTGTGTAAATGGTGAGCAATATGTATGCTAATTTTTGAGATAAGAGGCTAAATAGCTTAAATAACTTTTGAGCAAAAATAACTATGCTTTCTCAATCATTAGTCATAGGGGAAGGGGAATAAGAACACTAGGAGAATTATTTAAACAGCACTTTATATTCAAACATTTTAATTAGAAATCCATTAAATATTTAAAACCAAAGAAGTGAAGTATTTGGCAATCTAAGCTCTAGGCAACTGAAATGTAACTATACTATTCATATACCTGTCAAATTGTGGATAAAAACTAATTTCTTTTTCTATTTTTTTGGTCTATTCATCTTTGGCATTTAGAGTAGATTAGCTAATTATTGGGTGTGGATGTCTGTGGTTTGAGCTTTTCTACTAAGAAATCAAATATTTATTTAATGAATTTTTTAAAGAAAAAACTGGAGTCTGTGTTTTCAGGGTGGTCCTGTTATTTTCCAGTTGTAAAATAGACATCAACTGAGCCTCAAAGTTCACATGAGTTATGTTTAAACATAGGATTTTTGTTCTTTTAAAATTGAAACTTGGGCTTGTCGGAGCATCTAATCCGTCCCCCCCAGACACATAGCCATTTTATTTGAGTGAGCACTATTGAATTATGAGTCACTCCAAGGCAAATCTTGAGATGAGTCTTTATATCTTCCTATTAAAACTCAAAGGGGTGTCCTTAATTTCCCATCCTCCACTCCTCATATTATATATCCAAATCCAAGAGTAAGAAAGTGAATGAATTCAACACAGACAAAATGACTCCTTTGCCTCTCCAAAATCAAGGCAATTTTTCCTGGGCCAAGATGAAGAATGCATTATTTTCTGATATAGTAAGCCAGCTTTATCCAATTATTTCAAAAACATCCCTTTAATTAGAAAATCATAAAATTCCCCTTCAAAACTTTTTGTTTAAATGGCCAATTCATCTTTTGAAAAGTCTAAGAGAGGATTAATAAATAAGGATTATTATCATTCATTCTACAGAGGAATGAATGATCCTTTATCCACACAAAGTAAAGCATTAGAGAAAAGGCTTACATTTAAGAAAATATTGGTATCTAGGACAAGTTTAGAAAAATAGGAGAGTCACATTAAAACAAAAAGAAAGAAAAGTTTTTAAAAAGCTAAAAATAGACCAGATGTCGATTGCTGGATGTCCAGGGCAACAAGACAAAACAACACATGTGGATTCAATGTTCTTTCCGCAGAGTCCCAGAAAAGCATATTCTCTGAGAGATCAACCAATTATGTTGACTGTAAACCACTGTCTAACACACCCCGCTGCATTCCTATGCCTGGAAAAATAAGATGCATGGAGATGAACAAGTCTGAAGATAGGGTCAAGCTTCTAGAAGAGGAGTCAGGAAATCATGAGAGTGAAATAAAAGCTCACAGTGCAAGACCATAACTCACTGTTAGTATGCCACATTTACATCAGCCTGGAGGAAAACCAACTAGATATTTCAATAACTATATCAATATCATCAATTATTGATGTAGAAATGGAAAAAAAAATGAGTTTGGGGTCTATGCCATTTATAGGAAATCACTCTTCTGATAGCTTAGAAATAGGTTTGATATTGGTTTTCTGTTTAGGATTTTTTTTTTTTTTTAGTCTCTGCAAACCTGCTCCCTCTTATGTGGCCCCTACCTTATAGCATCATTCCCAACCAACCAGATTCTAAAACTTGTTGAGGATGCATTTCCAAACTTGAATCTTTTCATCGGACTTTTTTTATTTTGCTGGCTTATATCTGTATGATGCTTGAAATAAATTCTATGTGTCTTTTTTCTCAACAGTATTCCAACTTTATAATTGATAGGTCAAGGGGCCATAATGTAGTCTGATAGACAGAAATGGAAACACAGAGTCCTTTTTAGGATCATCTCACAGACTAAAGCAAGAAGACAGAAAAGTAACTATAATAATATAGTATAGGTTATGATGAGAGACAGGAATGCACAGGAAGCCATAAAAGCACAAATAATACACATAACCCATCTTGGTGGGTGGGATGTGACATAGAGAAGCCTCTTAAAATATTAAAAATAGATTCTACCATATGACCCAGCAATTCCACTCCTAGGTATCTACCCAAAGAATGCAAAAACACTAAAGAACTCCTATGTTCATTGCAACACTTTTAACCAAATCAAGTTATAGAAACAACTTAAAGGTTAGGAAAATGTGGCATATATACATAAGAGAATACTTCTCTTATTTATGGCTAAAAATCTGTGAAAACTCTGGATTTAGTAAGGAAAAGTACTCACTGTAGCTGGTGATTTGCTATGACGTGTAGAGAGCTAAGAAGTCCTCACTCTGTCCTGAGATAAGAGATAGCTGAATATACTGAAAATCAACAATTTTTCTTAGACCCATCAGATAACTGAAGTTGCAAGGAAAATTGGGTCTGGGATCTTCAGAGACATAAGTGGTAGGCAGAATGACAGCCCAAAGATGTCCAGATCCAAAGAGGGTTCCCCAGAAAATTGGTGCCAGAACAAATAGACATCAACATACAAAAAATGAATCCAGGCACAGACCTTACACCTGTCACAAAAATTAACTCAAAATGACTCACAGACCTAAATGTAAAATATGAAACTATAACTTTCCTAGAAGTCAACATAAGAAAAAAAGCTAATGCTGAATGAAATGAGATGTACAGGCATCTAGAATTCAAACCCTGTGGCTGGCTGACCACCACACTACCCCGACACACCATGTGAAACACACACATACACCCAAACTGGTTTTCACCTCCATTTTCTCCTTTATTTGAACTTGGCTGTCTTCCTTCTAACTTGAATTTGTAATCATTAGTTTTCTGTTTCCATTTGCAAGAAGTCTCTAGAATCTCTCTGATAAACTGAGAGCACTTATTTGTCATATTCCAGTAAAATGTAACTGATTTGGGGAGGGTTTTGAGAGAATATATGTTCTTCTTTCTGAAGTAGACTGTTTGGTCTCAAGAAATAACCACTTGACTAGAATCCTATGAAGAGCCACCCCCTCTACACACACAACCCTTGATGAAATGTAGGAAGTGGGAGTCAGGAGAGGCTTCAGAAACCTTTTTGTGAGATGGTTTATGGAATACAGGATAGGTACACATAAACCTAGACAGACATACAAATACATACTTGTTTACCCAGGTTGAAATCCTGACCCTTCTGAAGTCAGTCATTCATGAGAAGGTATTTCATTATTCATAGGCTGGTTACAAAACATGTACTTATTTTCCAGGAAACTTAAGTAAAAAAAGCCATGGCCCTGGTATTAAATAAAACTCTATCTGTGCAGAAGACATTTGTGCCTCCAAAAATATGACTGCTGTTTGGGTGCCAAAGCTGATCAAAAGGTGGTTTACAAGCTACATAAGCACTTTCTTCTTACACCATGCTTGGATATGCTCTGATAAACAGCACTGGGCGTCTATGAGTCTTATATTATCATTTGCAAAGTCTTCATATTTGTATACATTTTATATGGGATTTTTGTTTTCCTATTCTGTAAACATCAAATTTAAAAATGTTAATGGAACAGAAATGTACATTTAAAAGATTATATCGTGCTCTTTGATGTTTTCCTTCTGCTTACAATCAGTGACTTATAAGTAGAATAAGTAGTCAAATACTCATTTTTGGCCTTTCTGGAAATATTTCTTATCATTTTGATGCCAAATGTGATTTTTTGTTTAAGTGAATGAGTTCCACTAACATAGTCTAGACTGATTACAGGCAAGGGATCTAACTATGCAGAGATATTTTTCAGCTTTACAAATGTCCTAAAATATTTCCTTAAAACCCAAAACTCCTTATTTTCCTGTTATCAATGTAAAGAGAATAGAAAAGTGAATTACGTGGGCACTTGATTGTATAAAAAACAGTGCTTCTCCAAGGAAACAAAGCCAGATTATTAACAAATTTTTTCTTAATAATCCTCAATACATCAACTAAAATATTACTAACAAGAGAATTTGAGAAAAATGTTTTAATTTCACCACTTAAACCAGCTCATCATAGCATATGGTCTCATCATAAACTCAAGAATTAAAAGTTGTTAATAAGATACCAGGTTAAAGGACAGACTCTGAATGCTCAAACAATATCCATTGGAATATACCACCTATAATTTAAAATATCAGGTTTCTTTTGAATCTAAAGACAACCTAAGTTTAATTTAGTCTTATTCAGATATAATCAAAGAAAACTACATAAAGTGATATTTGCTACAAATAAGAATGATTAGGTAAAATAAAGGCGTAATCAGCTTTCAAAAGGAAGAGCAAAGGAGATAATAAATGTTTTTTCCTTACTGTCCTTATCCCCCCCACCATCTTTTTACTACAAACTCTGTGGAAAACACTTAATGAGAGAATAAACCACTTCAGAACTATGATTACAGTAGTCTACTTGTTTTAAAGATAGTGTAGAAGTACAGTTTCTGTTACAGCTGGGATAATAATCATGTCAGAAGTCCACAGACCTCTGGTGATTTCTGGCACGTCCTTAAATATTAAATAGCAGTCTACCATCAGCATTCCCAGGGCAATCAGGAGGGGGCAAATCTGTAAGATGTTGGAAGACTCAAATGATGCTGCCATAGCAGGAAATTCATAACCTTGTTTTATAGAAGCAAAGCATCTCAGTTTCTTGCATTCATGTTATTCATTTGTGGAATCAACTTTCTGCTTTATGTTTTTAATTAGGATGTTGCTGTTTTTCAAACAAGAAATTAATGTAAAATACAGCATAATTCCATGCAACCTTTTATGCATCTTTCTATCTTGATTAGCTGGATAAATGGTGTAGCAGGTATGCTTTTTGGTACACTAGTGGAAAACTCAAAAGAACTAATGATATATCCAAAGTTTTACCTTGACCAATTAGAAGAATTAATTTACCAACTATTGAGATGGAGAAGTATTAGATGACATAGTTATAGGCAGGTGTGGAGGCAATTAGGAGCTGAGTTTTCACTATTAATACTAAAAGTTGATTTTGATATGGTTATTCAATGTCCAAGCAGAGACCAGGCAGAAATTGGAGACATGAGTGTGTGATTCAGTCTCAGACACTTCGTTACATTACTTCTCAAAATCTTTTGGATGCCAATTAAGATTAAATATAAACATACAGGTTAAGGGCAAGTCTTAAAATTCCTAAATGGCTTTATTGGGTCACTGCTGTGAGCTCCTTCCTCTCCATGATCTCCCCACTACTCTTGTTTCCAAGGATTGTATTTTTAAGTGGGCTTTCTAGTGACACTGCTCCACAATGCTCTGTGATGTGCCTGGAAGAAGGGACACATATTTGCCATAGTGGAAAGAAGGCAGAGATACAAAAGCAAGGGGCTTGCTCTAACCTTTTGAGGCTGTAACTACACCTAAGAGAGAAAGTGTCTTCATTCCAAATTGTGGCTATTGCAAATATCAATAGTTTTTGTCTTTTTCACTTCAGAAAAAAGTTCCTTAATACTGGGGCCATGAAATAGAACCAAGAAAAGAGGAAAAGATGAGGCATTTCTTCACTTCCTCTCAGCATTAGGAGTTCTTGCTTCTGGTGTTCAAACAGACCTAGAGGACTTACTCAAGATTTCTCTCTTGTTCTGTGCTACAGAACTCACTTGTGAGTTTACAGTTGCATTGCATCATGTAGGAGTGCTAGAAGAAAAGAAATGATTAACTCCCTGCCTATTCAGTGTTATTTTGAAATGTTTGTGTTCTTTGCCAACCTGCTCACTGCAGAAAAACTTCACATAGTTCATCCATAAAATCTGTCCTGTTTCCACAGCTATATTCTGGAAGAAAAGGTGCAATGTATATTTTCCATCTCTTCAATGACTATGTTTTATTCTTTATAATTTCTTATTCCTTAAAAAGCATGCTTCAAGATTATATTTACTTTTAAATTATTACAATTTTTTTAAATTTTGTATTCTGTCTGAATCCAATACATAAAGACTTTCATGTATGTTGTTTGTTTTTGCTACTGCATCAAGTTTTTCAATTTTCTGGAGCCCTCTTTGTTGGAAATTCTTTAAGAATTGGGGTAAAAGTATACTTTTTTCTGAGAGATTTCTTTGGATTTCTGGCAGTTATCTCACTGCATTACCAATATGATACCACATAAATTTAATTTTTTACTTGAATTTTTCCAGATCATGTAAAAAAATGTGAATTCTAATTCCAAATTGATATGAAGCTTGGCTTGTGATTATATTTTGGAGGCAGCCCTATATTTTCTTCTTTCAGTGTCTAGATGCAAGATAATCCATGTGTCTTGAATTTGGGGGGATGGGATTTGTTGGATGTGTGTCTTTTTAGAATTTCCAGCTTGATGAAGGTGCCTAAGGTTTAGTTTCTAGTCCCTGATATTCTAGTGACTATGGAAAGCAAAGTTCACTTTCTCCAGTTCTTCAATGATTAGCCTTCAACACCTTAATGGATTTTGGCTTGTGTATTTACTATTTTCCTGTAAGTCATCTTCATGTTTAAGTTTTTTGTTTTAATTTTTCTGGTACTTTATTTATTTTTTTGAAGGAATATATCTGACAAATTAAGTCACCCTACTGGAATTAAGTCACCATAGTTGGAAATGGAAATTTCCATGCATTTGTTTTTGTAGCAAATATCTTTTATATTTCCAGAATAATTTTTCAATTGCAGCCATTTTTTCCATGTAAGTATAAAGAACATTTAAACTAGTTTTCACAAAAGACAAACTTGTACATTTATTTTGTTTTCTCATTAAAGCAATTTTGGCAGTATTTCTCATTTTATTTTTTCATCCTAATATGCAAATGGCTTCCATACATTAGCATTCTATTATTTTAAAACCATTATAACTCCTGAAACTAAGCATATTCTCACCACACCATCCAGCAATTGTGCTTCTTTGAGTTTACCCAATGGAGCTAAACTTAATTCCACACAAAAACCTTAACGCAGATGTGTACAGCAGTTTTATTCATAATTGCCAAAATTTGGAAACATCCAAAATATCCTTCAGCAGGAGTATAGCTAAATAAACTGTGGTGCTAGAGTATTATTCAGTACTAAAAAGAAATGTGTTATCAAGCCTTGAAAACCTATAGAGGAACGTTAAATGCATATTACTAATTATAAGAAGCCAATTTTCAAAAGGCCATATGTTGTATGATTGCAACTGTATGTCATTTTAGGAAAAAAAAAACTATAGAGATAGTAAAAACATTAATAGTTGCCAGAGGCTAGGAGGGGAAGGAAAGATGAATATGCAGAGCACAGAGGATTTTTAAGGCAATGAACTAATCTGCATGATAATATAGTGGTGAATACATTTTATAGGTTTGTCCAAACCCACAGAATATAAAACAGAAAGAGTTCACCATAACGTAAGCCATAGACTTTGTGTGATAATGATGTGTCAATGTAGGTTCATCATTTGCATAAATGTACCACTCTGGTGGGGATTATATTGGGAGGGGCTACTTATGTGTGGGGATGAGGGATATGTGAGATGTCCCTTCTACTCAATTTTATTGTGAACCTAAACTGCTCTAAAAAGTAAAGTTTACTAAAAGTGAGGGGGGAAAGGCGCACCAAAAAAATCAGTTACAACCATATTCTGTTGTATACTACTCTCCACCAATTGTTGAATGAGAGAATAGGAGCCGTTTACTGTATCAGTACTGTAAACCTAATACTAGATGTCAACAAAGAAAAAAGCTTGTGTATCCGATGGTATAGTAATTTATTCCTAAAGGAGTATATTCTATGATCCAATTAGTAGAAACCACTGCCTCCAAAGAAAGGGAATGTATTAAAGGAGAAAAAGAAAAGACCTCTATTCTAGTGACAGCTGAGTTCACAGACCTTGACACGAAAAAAAATGCTGTGACAAACTGAGTAGAATGTAGGAGGTGAGCTGAAGGGGATAAGCTTCTCCGTGGAGTTATCATGATTTCCAGACTGCTGTGATTAGCTGATGTATAATTTCTTCATCACTTCGTAATTTTGATTTTTACTTGTCTCAGAGATTCAAAGTTCATCTATTAGGAAAATCTGTCCATGATAATATACTTAATTTTTTGTCATAAAAATAAAAAATTAGAGTTCATATATTTAAATTTTTAAGAATATTTACATTCACATTTAACAGAACATGCATCTGTAAAGCACAATGTTATCTGCTTTGTGTGTACAGAGCATTATACCAGATGTTTGGAAGATTTTTATTAATAGAAAAAATGTATTTGCTTGTGATATGCTCCATTTTCAATAATCTGCTTTCTAGAAAATGTCTTGTGGCATGCATATTAAGCCAAGACCTCATCTAATATGTTTTAATCTTTTGATTTTTCAAACAATAAAATGAAAAAATAGATCCGATAATCTGTGCAGTCTCCGTGATCATGGTGCAACACCTTGACCAGTAAGTAGTTCTAACCTTTCTGTATTACGGCGTGTTTTATAAATATTATCTGAATTTGTTGCATATGGATGAGCAGTTATTCCTGCCTTCTCTCTACCTAACATGAGCAGAAATATTTAAGTAAATGTGTATTACTTTTGTGGCATGTATTGTGTGTATACAAGATATAGAAAACTACTACATCATTTTCATGTCTTTTGAGGAGAAGTTATTTTGATAAAGTACAATTTATCTGTTTTAAATTGTGTGTTTTGTTTTCTTTTTTTTAAGGTTATTTATGCATAGAACAACTGGGGTGTAGGCCAGATGTGTGTGGGGGGAGGGAATCAGAAGATTCACCAGAGACAGAGTGGGGAGCAGAACAGGCAGATCTACTGAAATACACTGCTGAGGGGAGCAGCGGGCGGGACAGGAGAGGTCTGCTGTGCCAAGTGGGTCAGCTCCCTGCCTGGGGATTGAACTCAGGCTATAGCAGTGATAGTGATCAGACTTAACCCCTAGGCCACAAGGGATGCCCATGTTTCATTTTCTAAGAAATCTTTGAATATTATATGGTCACAATATTCTCTACTCTGATTTCTTTTATTGTTTTTTCCCCACCGCCGTCCCTTATATCTGCTTGTCCCTTTCTTTCCCTCTCCCTCTTTCTTCAGAGCCCTCATGGTGTTTACTGATGTCCACTAGTTTTTGAAAGTGTTTTTCCTTATTGAATTGTCTTATCTGTAAATGTCTGGTATTTGTTTTTATCATTCTGAATTGTTTGACTACATATAAGAAAATTACTATATCAACTGAATATTATATAACTATACATTATAAACTGAATTATAAAGTAATTAACATTTCCATTTCCCCTTTTTTCTGCTTCATTTTCTATTTTTTCCCAAATACATTATCATATTTATTTGTAATACACTTCTCTAAACTCTTTTTCTCTGACTTCATTTTTCTTTATTGAAAATTTAGCTCCATCAAGAGATTATAAGTTATCCCTTCTTTATCCATAATGTCATTTCATTGCATCCTTTTATAATCCAAACTCTTGTGAAGGTACAGATATGTAGTCTTTATTAATTTTCTTCAACAGGAATTGTTTTCAATATGATAAACATTTACACCCTAAGAGTTAGTTTCAAATTCAGCTTCATTTTGCTTTATTTTACATTTTTTTTAAAAAAAATCTCTTTGACACCTGAGAAAAGAAAGCAAACATTGTATAAAAATGAACAATGATGTATACATAAATAAATAAATCATCAAAAAAAAAGAATGTTAAAACAACAACAAATCTTTTTTCCTCCTATAGTTATCACCATATCACATATATCCTCACAGAAATAGTAACAGAAATAAATGCATTTTATCTGAACTTCTGGGAGGCTCCTTCAGGGAGAATTCTCCATGCCAATTAAGAAAACAGCTTCTAGTCTGCCTCTTCTGAGACAGTATTTTTTCCTATGCAAGTCCTGAATCCCTTATGAAATTGCCATCTAAGTGTCTCCACCCAATTTTTTTTCTGTTTTCTGGAATTTATTTTAGTAACATTGAATTATAGGAAGTGCAAAGGATGGGAAGACTGTGCCCTCCTGGCAGTATTCCTAAAGCATGCAAATTTCCCCACTCCCTGATTTTTGAGAAAAAAATCTAGAATTCACTGAAAACCAGCTAGCTGCATTTATAAAAAAGATTCACATCTTTGACACTTTACCTCTCCATAGCTCTTGTTATTTTCCTCATTTGAGTGAAAAAAAGTTGAAGATTTTTTTAACTTTTCCCAAATGTTATCTCCTGTCTTTCAAGAGCCCCCAGTTCTTAATCTAAATTCCTATCTTTGTCAGGAATCTTTTTACTCTCTACTCTTGCTTGCACAAACTTACTTGATATAAAAAGCAGTTAGCCTGGTTGATGTAACTTGGTAAAATCAAGGACAGGTACCCCAGGATTTCTAATTAGCTGTTTGACTCTCAAAGTGACCTTGACTTGTAGAGGGAAGTGCATTAGTTTCAGACTATCAAGCAACTTATATGACTTCCTATTTGAGCTCAATTTGGAATCACTAATCATAATTCTCTTTTCCCACCTCTTTCTTATAAAGACTTTCTGATGACAGCAGGCGAAGGATTCATTCTCTTTTTCCCGCTCTCCTTTCTTATACTATAATCTTGTATAAACTTATACAAGAAAAAAAAGGGCCACACAGAATCCAAGCAAGACCTCTATGAGCATATCATAGCAACATGGCATACTCAGCCATATCAACACCTGTTTTCATGGCAAAAAGACCTTGACTTAGAAGGACACTTCAGCTGGTGATGGAATTATATGAGGGATTACAGGGAACCCCAGTGCTGAACCACTGGTTAGTAGAAGGTGTGTGTGTGTTCATTAGAATGTTGGAAGCACAATTTATGAGCTTTGTTTTTTACTATTGCCATATTGAATATAAATATAAAATGTTGTAAAACAATGCTACTTCAATTAAAAATAATATCCACTTTATTGGTATACAGTTTAGAAAACATTTTACTGTACCATATTTTTACTAGATATTGAGCTAATAAAAAGATATAGCTAGACAAAAAAAGATGAAACTCAACAAGTTAACTGGCACTATTTTTTTTACATTATTATTTTTGAGTGTGATAGATAAAATAAGAAGAGCCATTATTTTTGATTGAATGCAAGTAATATTTTTATTTATTGACTGGCCAAAACACCAGGGTTTATAACCACATTACTCTAAATATGTTTATTTTCCTCTTTCTGTCTTTATTTAGGGTGAAATTGCTAGCTAGGTCACATTCTATGTAAGTTCAGAAAAAGATCTGGAAATTTTTGAGTAAGAGGAAAAGGGTCCCTGATAGAATGAAAACAGAAATAGCCAAGAACTCCAGAAGCAAACTTGCCCTAGGAAGCAAACCTGGGAAAGAAAGGAGAGAGAAAATTGCTAAGAGCTATGATATGTTAGACTCAGATCGGTCAGATGCTGGAGGTGTCTATTCACCAAAGAAATTATTGCCAAAAGTTTTGCTTTTGTGCTTATAAAACTGCCAAAATAAGGACTCATCTTCAGCCACTGCTCAAAATAAACAAAAGAACCTAAAGATAAAACACCAAGTCTTCAATCTTTTTGGTAGAAAATATGACAAAATATTCTCATAATTTTGATATAGGGAAGAAGAATTTTTAAGACTCTGAAGGAGGAATATATAGTCTACAAAAATTTGATGAAATAGACAATGTTAAAAATTTTTTATTCCTTAAACCTCATGAGGAAAATGAAAAGATAACTGGGAGAAATTATGTGAAATGACTGTATTCCATAGCGAATTATCATGTAGAATATATAGCGAATTCTTACTACTTGGGGAAATAAAATATCACATACCATAAAAGGAAGTGAACAGAAGTTCTCCTGCCCACCTGTGACTATGCAGGTGCCTCTCACTCTTTTTTCTCCTCCTTTCCCTAAAAACCCTGTCCTTTTAAAATGTAAAAAAAAAAAAAAAAAAAAAAAAAAAGAAAAAGGAAGGAAGGAAGGAAGGAAGGAAGGAAGGAAGGAAGGAAGGAAGGAAGGGAAAAGTGGATAAAGAGTAATCAAAAATTCATGAAGTAAGAACATTAAATGTCAAATAAACAGCATAAAATGATAAAATGTAAGAAAATGCAAGCTAGAGTCACAATCAGAAACTATTTCACAGCAATATGATTAGTTAAAAAAATTAGTAGTCTTTCAATCCCAAATTAAATGCAATGTTAAGTTAAATGTTATCCTTATTTCTAGGTCTGGGGATATAATCTGTGACATCTACATTAGGAGACAAATTTATGAACTTAAAAGCCGAGTATATAAAAATGTCACATAACCCAGCAATTTTACTCTTTGGATATCTTAAAAGACTTCTATACGTGGACAAGGATATTTGTACAAGAAAATTTATAGTGGTATTTGTACAAAATATTTGTATAATAAATTTGTTGCTATAATTTCAAATGATAGAATACTATTGACTATTCAACAGCAATGAAAAAACCCACATGGATAAATATTATAAACAATGTTAAAAAGCAAAGTGATGCAAAAGACTAGATACTGGGTTCCATTCATATGAAGTTTAAAGATATGAAAATGATAAATATAATGATTCAAGGATGAATCCACAGAACAGAATTCCATAGAAATTAAAAGGAGATTGAACAAATATTTCAAGATAGTGCTGAAATGGCTCAGGGAGAGATTGGCCATTAGAGCCAGGTCTGTAAGAAGATTTCAGCTCTATTGGTAACATTAATTTCTTGGTTTCAGAGTAAAAAATAAGTGTGGGTTTATTCTTCTAAACTATCTTACTTACAGACAACTGTAACTGGATTTTTATATTTATCCAAATAATCTCCACCTTTTAATAGCTAAAATTCCTGTTAGTTTTTCTGTTTTATTTTTTCTTTGTATTCCTCTGCTGTTATGTCTACTTTGAAGTGATAAGGTTTTCTAAAAACAGTCTTTCTTGTTTTCCTTTGACCATTTGCAATCAGTAAATTCCAATCTCAAATTATTAGATAATATATTAATTACAAATGTTTCTAACCAAATCTTTTAATTCAATATTTTTGTCTCCTGAACACAAAAAGGACCAATCACATTTTAACGATTAATCCATAAACCCTTTATTGTTCTATTATGAAGTAATTCAGTTATTCACTTATTTATTCTTCTTGGAAACAATCACTACAAAGTAGATTTTTAATAACAAAAATTAGGTTTACCAGTATGATTCATCAATGTCTTTGCTCACTGTTTTATTTTCATATTCCATAACATTTTGGGGGTTTGTTTTACATCTTGATAAATGTTTCAGACCCATTATTTAGTACCCAAGAATTATTTTTCCATTGCTTAAATGGGAGAGAGTGGGCCAGGCAGGAGAAAGCTAGGCATCTAACTATTCCATATTGCAAACCATGATTGATCTCAGCCAGTTGGAATAATTGCATTCCCTTTGGTTGGTGATTAGTTTAAAAGTGGGCATTTACATCAGCCTTGGAGAAAGATATATCAGTTTAAAATTTAAAGACACCTTCTCTTCCTGATTAAAATTGAAGCTCTCACAAGGAAAGACTTCTACCTCTACTGCCTTCCTCTTGCAATCAATGTGGAAATGATTCCAGATACATAACATTCATTTTGTAGTCATGAGGTGATATATATGATGGGGGATATATATCAAGCATAATGTTGAATAAATCTAGTAAGATCTTGGGTCCTACTGACATCATTAAGTAGCCAAAAGTATTGCAATCTGACATTTGTACAGCATCTTTATTGTAGTACTTTTAGACTTTATAAATGCTTAAATATCATTTTATCTGGAATAACTTAATATTATTCCATTTAATTTTATCTGATATATTTTTCTTTTGTTATTGTGGCAATGTATATGAGCCATGATATTTGCCATTTTAATCATTTTTTTAAAAATCCGTCCACATAAGGGCATACAAATTTGAGTAATCCCTGTGTGATACTTAAAGTAAGCTGATACACAGAATAGATGAAGTCTGTGAAAGCATCTGTCAAGGGTGAAAGGTTGGTAACTTTTATTATACCATACACACAAACACATAAATATATACCACAACTTCTTTATCCATTCACTGATTGATAGACACTTAGGATGTTTCCATATATTGGCTATTGTTAATAATGTTGCAGTGAAGCTGGGGATGCATCTGCCTTTTAGGTTAGAATTTTGTTGTTGTTGTTTTGGAATAAATACTCAGAAATGGAATAGCTGGATAACACGTTAGTTCTATTTTTCATTTTCTGAATTAAAACCAGAATGTGAAACTGCTTTCCATTGTGGATACATCAACTTACATTCTCAACAGCAGTACATAAGGGTTTCCTCTCCTGCACATCCTCGCTAGTACTTGTTATATCTTAGCTTTTTGATAATAGCCATTCTCACAGGCGTGATGTGATAAATCATTGTGGTTTTCATTTGCATTTCCCGAGGCACCTTTTCATGTACCTGTTCACCAATTTCTTCTTAAGTGTCCATTTCAGGGCCAGCATATAGTTCAGTATTTTTCTGAACTCCAAAAATATTATTGACTGAAGGACATGAGTATTTCAAGAACAGATTTAGATGAAACTTTATCCAAAGTTCAACTGGGTGATCCTTTTTTCACCTTTGCTGTCGTGCTGCTGGTTTTATTCTCAGGCAAGACCTACACAGGGCTCATACATCTCATTCCAAAATCTTAAGAGTGATAAAGCCTATTTCCTTGATCCCTCAGTCAGACTGAAATTGTCTCGATAACCCTAACTGGCATAACGCCAACATTGTATCAGTGAATCAGCTACTATCTTTGGTATCTGTGTCGAGACTATCTGACATGATCTGCTTGTAGAGATGAAGGCACAATCAGTTCCCACAAATCGCTAAGTTGAGAAATTCAGTGTCCTGTTACAAAAACAAGGTGAAATAGATAACAGATAAGGAAACATTTGCTACAGTTGTAGCTGAAGAATCACCTTGTTTTATATTTTGATTTTTTTCTTCTCCTTGTGAACTGGGGACAGGAGTTTAAAATAATATGAGAGGAGAGACAAGATGGTGACAGAATGAAGACGCTGGGCTGACGTCCTCTGCATTCTCAACGGCTATCTATAGATTGCAGCAGAACAAAGGCAATAACTCCTGAAGGTAAAACTGACCGTTACTACACACTGGGAGTAACATCTGGAGGAATGGGGGCCTAGAAAGTTGTGGACCAGGCTAAGCAGTACGCCACCCAGGTTGGCTAGGTGAGCCCCTGCAGCCCAGCAATAATTTGGCAAGGCTCTTACACGGTAACTCTCAGCAAACCTCAACAAGCCCTCGGGTAGGCGCTAGAAGCAGACTAACCAAGACCTTTACAAGGGCTATTGGAAGCAGCCCACCAATGGGGAGCCTCAGGAGGAGCCCTGGATACAGGCCCATCATGGCAGGGTCCTTGCAGACAGCAGTGAGTCCAGGGTGGGTCCTGGAAGTAGCTCAACCATCTCTAGCCCTCAGCAGAGTTCAGGGAGCCCCAGGACAGGTCCTGGAAGCTGCTCAGATCTGGTAGGTCCTGAAAAGCAGTGGAGCAGATCCTGCCAAAGGGACCTGGTGTGACAGGCCTCGAAAGAGGCAACTTCAGACAAAACTATCCAGGCAAAGAGAGAACGGTGTATCCAAAGAATTCAAAGGTAAAAAACTGCCGGTAAAGAATACCATATCCCGCAAGGCTCTTTTTCAGATGCAAGGGTGAAGTAAAGGACTTCCCAGACAAAAAAGCTGAAGGAGTTAGTAAACTCTAGACCTTCCTTATAAGAAATGCTGAAAGAAGCACTCCTATGTAAATCAAATTGAAGAAATGACAAAAAAAAATTAAATAAGGAAATAGATAGCACCAGAAAACAAGACAAAATAATAGTAGCAATACCCAGGTATCAGTGGGCACTTTAAATGTAAATGGACTGAACTCATAATCAGAAGACACAAAGTGATTGGTTGGAGCTATTTGGTGAGCTCTCCACACAGGATGGCCCTTCAGAAACATCCTGAGAATTGGGGTGTTAGGGGGATAAGCATTTATACTTCTTCACTGATGAGCCACTGCACGCAGAAAGGAAGTATAGCCTTGAATGAGTGATTTTTCTTTGTTAAGGAATTTCCAATGAGGGGGCAACACAGGCCCATCTTCCAGTAGGGCTTGCAGGACTAAGGGAAAAAACACTAATTCTTGAAGAGACAGCTTAAATAATATGATAGTGTACACCATAAAACCCAAATAAAATATAGCTGAACGTTGAATTAGGTACATGATCCTTCCACTTATATCCTTGGCTCTTAACATCTTGGAATATGTTATGGAACACTTCCTTATCCTGGCATCAAGAAATTATGTAAATCCAGAAGAAGAAGCCTTCAGCAAGACTTTTATGTAAGTGAGAAACATTCAATCCAGTGAATATTTGTCACTATGGGTCATTAAGATTAAGAGAAATTCAGATTATAAAAGATAATAATAATTGTGGAACTATATCCAACAGATGATGTCTTCAATTTCCCATAAAAGTCAAGATCAATTAACTTCAGAGAACTATAGAGAAGGAGAGTTGAATCTACTTCCATAACCTAATAAGCTCTCGCTTTATTTGCTATGCTAAAATTGTTTAAATTATGAGAAAATTTAAATAGGTTAAGAACAGTTTTGGCCTCTCATTTTTATCATTAGAACAAAAATGTGCAAATACTGTATCAATTTCTTTTTATTTTTTCATTTGCATCAAGTTGCTCTGTAGTACTGCTTCCTGATCTCACAGTGTTTAATTATCTGACTTCATAGTCAGATTCAGTAAGAATGTAGGTGACTATCAACAATAAAATATTAACTATAAAAGGAAACAAAAAAACCTCATTTTTCAGAATAAAAAGTGAAATCCAATCAGCTCAATTAAGGTCCTGGTGTAAACAAAGATTTAGAAGCAGAACATGGACTTAGCAGGGAAAGAATAAGAGAAAGAGAGAAAAAATATAAATAAGATTTATCTCACAAATTAGGCTTCTCCAGACTTGTAACACTGTCCTTTTCAATATTGTGCTTCATGTGTTCTTTTCTGCTCATCTACTAATGTTGTCAAAAATTTAAAAAGAACTTCTGAAAGATAGAAAACACCCTTAAAATTTTGACAATTGCTTAAATAAAAAGACACCTAGAAGATATAAAAGCAAAAGAGATGGTAAAATTTTTAAATATTTTGTAAATATCCACATTTGATGACATTTAATGACTCACTGGAGTATGCTCTACAATAGCAATACATTTAAAGAAAGAACTCAGACTTGTCAAATAAGAGTTGTTCAATTTTTCTTCCCCTTCTCCCTCTCTTTCTTCACCCTTTCAATAGCATATAAGAAAACTACTTCAGATTAAAATCGGGAGCTCAAAAGACAAATTTCAAGGTATTCATTCACTCATTTCAGGTGAAAGCAAACATAATTCTTAAATCTGTGAAATTCTTAATAGAAAGTCCCTTAATATGGAGTGAAAAAAAACAGTCCTTTATCAAAGGTAGTTACTTTACATCTAAAAAAATTTCAGACACTCACTTGACAACAAATAATAAGTTTATAATATACACCGAAGTCCTAATGTCTTTCAGAAATATGCATTGTTTATCATTCAAAGTCTGTAATTCTGTTGAGAGCTGCAGTACAAAGAATCAACTGAACATCCAAGTTAATAAGCTACCCAATAATCTCTACAAACGGATATTTTGCACCTGTTTTAACATTTTAATCTCCAGAGTACATGGGAACAGCAGGAAACAGTATAGTCAAAGGCTGTTACCCTCTTAACCTGCTCTCCCTTCTATGCAGTGTCTACTGTGATTTCTTCTCGCCCACATTTATGTAAACATCCACTTGCTCTGTCTAGTCAAATCAGATCCTGCTCAAGCGCCAAGGCCCATTGTACAGCCAATCAATTCTTTGGGTTTCAACTTTCCTCAGACCCTGCTTAAAGTTTACGTCTTCCTACTTTTCACTTGTCCTTACTGTTTTTTTTTCCTATTTCTCAGGGTTTCACCGGTATTAATTCTCTCAACTGTAGTGTAATTCCTTAATGTCGTAACTATTTTTTAGGCCTCTATTGGATCCTGTACTAATACCTTCTACCATTGCCTCACATTTCTCCTGAAAGATGAGAGAACATTTAAATTTTGGTTCTGGTGACAACCTTGTCAATGACTAATAGAAGGAAGTCAAGTTGGAGGAGTATGTTCTTAAGAGTAAATACACCTGGGCCACCTACAGAACAATAACCCATGGAAACACATCTAGCATTTTTAAAATTTATAAAGTGATATGGAGATAAGAAATTAAATTTATTCTAACAAAACATCTATTCTCTTCCTTCAATCTTGGACATTCATTTCACCTCATTCTGTTTCCTTTGACCTCATAATACTCTGGTTTCCTTTCTATTGGTGCAATTTTCTCTTATTATTTACACAGGATGATTGCATATTTGCTCTAGAGGAGAAAGAAAATCTATATTGAAAGACCTTTGTCATTGAACCAGCTATGAAGCTTTAATCTATTAAGAATAGCCTTTTAGTGCTGTGAAAGCTTTTTATCTTTGTGTAAATTACCCTTTGGCATGCCAAAAGATCAAAAGGGTCCCAAAGGTCCTGCACAGTTAAGTGGCCAAGCCTCTTCGGGGTTTTCTGGTAACTACTTGATAAAAGATTTGTCCAAAGCCAGGAGTTGAGTGTGTTCCAGGGATAGGAAACGCCTTGCACTTGGGATGCCTTCTTAGAGAACTCTCCCACTACAGCAGCATAGCTATGAAGGTAGCATTGAATGCTCTGTGTCCCAAAGATCAAGATCACTGTTCTACCATCTCATTCAACAACACAATTTTGTTGTTGTCCCACTTTGTTCTTTCTGACAAAATCTTCCCAGGGAA
This sequence comes from Scalopus aquaticus, assembly GCA_004024925.1. Taxonomy (NCBI): domain Eukaryota; kingdom Metazoa; phylum Chordata; class Mammalia; order Eulipotyphla; family Talpidae; genus Scalopus; species Scalopus aquaticus. The sequence goes on along the minus strand of PVIJ01002162.1, from coordinate 124,399 downwards.
CAAGAAATGGATTCTGACAGGATTTATGTTTACAGATTTAGAAAACTGTTATCTAATATGCGCTCTCTCTTCTGAACATGTCAGACAGGGAAGTTGTTTTCTTATGGGAATCTGCACCTCTCCACCAAGCTCCTTCCTGTCCACTCTTGACTGCGCTCGCCTCATGCCTCTTTCTTAAAAATCAAACCACTGGAGTCTAATCTATTATTAAATGTCATCATTGCAATCACTAGCTCCAGTGAGCCAATTCCAACATCAACTTTATTCATAGTTCTATCAACTGGAAATAGGCCAGAATCTAACAACAGGAGAATAAGTGAACAGTGGTGTATGCAAGCAGTGGAATACAGCTCAACAAGAAAAGAGAATAGAGTGTTGATACATAAAAATATGGACAAGTCACAAAACCATTATATTGAGTGAATTAAGCCTTACCTAAAAGAGTACATACAAAATTCTACTTCAGGCAAAACTAATCTATGGTTTAAGGAAATTGAACAATGTTTCTTTCAGCAGATGTAGGTGAAAATTAACTGGGAATGGACTTTAGGCTGATGTTAATATTCTAAATTTTAATAGAGATATTGATTTTACAAATGTATTCATTTGTTATAACTGAACAAACATGCACCTAAAATTTGTTATAACAAATGTATGTGAGTTTTACACAGAGAGGAAATACTATAAATAAATATTCAATCCTGAATAAAATATATGCTGAAATATATAAAAATAATTGTGCCATATGTTTTAACATACACACCAAAAAAGTAAGAATTTTTGGATTAATGAATTTTAGAAGGATGTTTAAATAGATAGGTAATAAGCCAAGTAAATTATTAATGGCAAATATAAATTACGTATACAGGTGTTCACTGTAAAATTATTTTAACTTTGCGATTACTTGAAAACTTTCATAATAATGTTAAAGGAAAGAAATTCACAAATTAGTTGTTCTTGAACACTTACACTTAGCAAGCCTTATTAAATTTCAGAGAACTTGAGTACATATACTATGGGGGTGGGGGAGGGTTGAGAATAGTTATACCAAAATCTCTTCCAGTATTTCTCAGTAAAACAAGAAGCTGAGTATAAGAATAAAAGAATGGTAAATCTGTTATTTGAACCATCTTTTACTACTACTAGAATACCTTCATTGGCTACTACTTCATTGCTTTGAATGAAAAATTCAAACTTATCAGTTAACTCAATCCAAATCAATTGACCTATGTATCAAGCTCAAGGTTTCTTTGGTAAAAATTTACTAAATAAGATGGACCCATTAGACTTAAAGAATTGAGTCTACTTTTCCTTATGGGTTAAATTGTATTAAATAAAGTGACTTGGTGCTTAAATAGATTTTAAAGATTATTTTAAAAATAAAACATTTTTGAAAAGAATTTTAACCTCTAATAAGAAGACCCTGTACCAGCCCATGCTTTTTCCCTAATGGGTAGAGTTGCTATCCCAATCATAATCTTTTTAGTCGTAATTTCTTAAATTACTTTCAAAATCTCATTAAGACCTTCCCCCAACTCTGTGTTGAACCACTATCAACAACACTTAATGCATCATTTTTTGATTCACTATTTGAAATGGAAAACATGATTTAAAATTTTGAAAAATATTAAAAAAACAAAGCAACAGAAGAGAATAAAATTAATTTATATTTGCCAAAGAAAACATTTGGGAAACACTTTGTATACTTCCTCTTTCTTAGAATTTATTTTTACATCTGGAGATCATTTTTATATATAATTTTTCATTGTTTCATCTTTTTCCTGATATGATTTAAATAGTTTTATGATTATATTCACCATTATTAGGATTTTTTTTTTATTATTACATAGTATTTCTTCAAATAAATGTGCTATCATCTGTCCCCAAGTATTTGCCTGATTTGGTCATAAATTCAAAAACATCTATTGAATGCCTCTGTATGCTAGATTTTATGTTAGATGCTGAGATAATATGGACCAACCAAATACTGATGATGTCAATTCTCTTAGAACTTACAGCCTAATGGGGATAACAGATATTTTAAAAAGATACACAAATCAAAAAACAAGTACAAAATGTGTTAAGCACTATAAAGAGGAAGAAATTTATAAAGTTGTTTGAGGAAGTATATTAGAGAATCTAATATTTATTTGAGTTTTAAGAAATTTTATGATCAACTCAGCATCCATTAGGATTTACATCTACATGTTTCTTTCTTATTTTTCATAAGAATTTTAAACTGGAAAGATGAAGATTTTTAGATCATCATGTTCAGATCCCCATGTGGCAGTAAATAAAGTATTTTGAACACAGAATGCTCAGTATCTCTGAATTCAATACATTTCCAAATTTTCTGTATGTATTTCATTTCCTCTTAGGGTTTTTAAATTGTTTTTCCTGGTGTTTGATTCATTTGTTTTCATACTCTCCTTCATTTCTTTCACCACATAAACTCTTGGTGAATTCACAATAGGAGTGTAACATATCAGGATAAATATGAAGAAAAGATGAGAAACCAGGTAGGTATTGCTAAAGTCCAATTCTTTAAGCTTCTTGATTTACATATTTCATTATTTTCTACTTAAAATTATTTTACATTGTGCTGTCCTTTTTAAACAAAGAATAGTCTAATGATCTCTTAAACTAATAGCAACAAAAAGTCAAATCCATGGTGAGAAATCAAAGTCCCATACCTTCTGATCCACCTGAAAACTTTGTATTTTCCTTTACTCTAGGGTACTATCAGCACATTCCTCAATAGCAAGAAGGTTTTTATGAACTTTTAAGGAATTTCTAAGGTTTAGGAAAACAGATTAGTGAAAAGTGACAAATGTGACTATTTTGCAATGAAATACCCCTGTTTATTTTACATGTATTTTACAGCACACTTCCAAATATGTGATTGTCTTTGAGAATGATTGAAATCACACATACAATGGACTCTGCTTGAGTGCCTTATTCCTCCAAAAGCTCTGTTTCAATTTCAATTGAATTTGAATGATATAAAGAGAATTCACAGTATAAGATACTGTGGGATAAATGAGAAATATTAAAAATATATTTCAGCAATACTGATTCACAAAGACAGTCTAGATTTCACTTCATCCTCAGAAATACAAGGCAGCTTGATTAATAGATATAATTTAAGTATATGACAAAATCCTAAAAAAAGAGGAATATGTAAATTTATTTTTCATGATAGTTTTATATTTAAATTTCAATCATATGTTGAAAAATGTTTCAAAAAATTTGTAGTGTATAGACAGGATAATTTTTTTTTTTAATCTTTATCATAGGGGAAGAAACCCAATTAGATTTACACTGTTTAAAGAAGAAGACTGTGTTTCAAATTGATTTATATTAACATCCAGTACCTTCTACAGAAGATATCTGATAATCAATGAATGGGTGGAGGAAAGAATGATTGTGTGTAAAACAACATGTTCCTCACCAACCTTACTGTTCTGAGACATTACTGTCTAATTTCCATAGTGCTACTTTTGTCTTGTTTTTTTTTTTTAAATAACACTTCAGGGTTTGAGCAGAAGACTATAATGATCATAACCTTAAAATGAATTCAAAAATTGTCCTTTTACTTCTATTTTAAAGTTATTAGAGCTACTGCAAAGGTTAGACAGCAAATCATCTCTAAATTTAACAAAATGCTTTGCTTTACTTCTTTAGCTGTTATAGTCTCTCTATATCCTTCTATGCTTAGTTGATTTTTCAGTTGTTTTCCTCAATTGACTTGGAGATTGTAGTCCCCAGAAAGATCTATTTTTACCAATCTGAATGAATTATAGCTTAAGCTGCTTCCTGGCTGAGGAAGGTAGCAATTAAAATACTAGCCCACTGAGGTTGGAAAGTGCCCAGTGTAAAGTGAGCGTACAGGAAAGTGGGCATAGATGCTGTCAGAAAAAGGAACATTTTAATGCATTCCTACGAGGCCTGAGATACCATTTGAGTTTGACTGGGAAGCCATTGTGATTGGTGTGAATGACTCATGAAAACCACAATTCAGTTTACTTTTCAGCTACTGCTACTATTTCAGATCACCAAAGTCGTACACTGGTTGGGGAAAGTCAAAGATTTCAGCATGACCAGATATAAGAATTGACCTATTTTCATTGGCTTTGACTTTAGTGACTGACTTGGGCTTGAACTTCGTCATCTGAGAAACAGAAAAGTTAGATTTAGTAACTGACAGGTTACAATGCAGAGTGTAGCTGTAAAAGAAAAAAAGCATCCCCCAAAAGAAGCAATTTTAGTCAGTAATACTCAAAATATCCCCATTGGCATGCAGGAAGACCTTGCTTTCCATTTAGAAAAATTCTATTTCCACATCGGTAAGAAAGGTTAGTAATAACAAAATTGCCCTGGAGCTTTCCAAAGGGCTGCTGGTTTCCTCATGGTTGAATGAGAACAGAAAGTCTCTCTAAGCACTGAGAACAAAAGTTGCCTAGAAGTTAACTGAGTTCCACTCTAACAATGGCTTCTGTGAAGACAGTGAGATCATCATAGTGTAAAAACAAGATTATATTTTCTATTCTTTGCAAATCAGATGTGTAAAGTTGGATTAACCATAAATGAACTCAAATAGTCCTTCAGCAGCGTGTTCATGTATGCATGCACATACATATGTATGTGCTTATTCATAGTTAGGTAAAATAAAATCAATAAGCTCACAACCAAGGATCCATAGTATTACCAGTAATTCATATATTGATTTTGTATTCTTATTCCAACCTAAATCCATATATCCACTCATCCTACTGGCAGAATTTACCACTTTCTTGAGAGTTTTGTGGTTTTCATTTCTTACATTTTAAATGTGAATTATTCTTATTTGCATGCAGACCTAAAGAATATATTGTACATTTTTATGTGTCCTGTTTAGTCTCTGGGTATTGCCTTTTTGTCCACTCAAACTTAATGTACTAAGATTATTACTTATTGTTGCATTTAGCTGTGATTTCAATAGGTTTTCACTGCTATATAGTATTCCATTGTGAATACAGCACAATTCATCTACTCATTCCCTCATCATGAGTATAAGGGTTGTTTCCGGACTGACTATTTTCCTGTGGCAATGAGTACAGTTATCAAAATTCTTGTGCAGGTATCTAAAATACAATGACTGAATTATGGGCTATACAAATTTTGAACTTTAGAGACAATGTCGAATTGTTTTCTGAAGAGCTCTATCAACTTATACTTCTAATAGCCATGTAAAAAAGACCATACTGATTTCTATCCAGCCAGATCTTATCCTAAGGCATCATAATTTTTGCCAACACCTATTAGATATACATGCTTGATATTTGTCTTCACTGAGTTAAATATGTTACAAACATCTTATTTAGTTTATACCTTATTTGTTTCACCTTAAGCTAACTTTAAATACCAGTGTTAATATTAATTTAAAATAATTTATCCTAAACCATATAAAGTGTTATAAACTAGTGCTACCTTTAAAAAAGAAATCAAAGAACATTGATAAATATACTTAAAAAATAAATAATTGACCAGGTATTTTTTTTTCCTTTCCTGTTTAACCCTTTGGATCTTGTCTAAGAATACCAGCCCTATGCAAGATCAGAAAGATTTTACACTATCATTTCTTCCAAAATTCTAGAGCTTTACTTTGACCTTAATTTTATGGGACTGGTTTCTGGTCATGTTGCATACTATCAGTTGAAAATTATTCCTGCTCCCCACCTCACATCCCAGCCTTTATGGCTAACCAAGTGTCAGCTCTATTTTTTAAGAGTCCCTTGTTTTTTGGTTGTCATCTATTGTCATATATCTTTCATATATCAATGTTCTATTTATAATTGGATCATTTTCTAAGTTCTATTGATAAATTTGTCTATTGCTATATCAATATTATATTAGTTACTATAGTTTTTATTTAAACATTTATATCTGGTAAAATAAGCCCTCCTTTCTCATTTTCTGCTTAAACGAAACTTGGCAATTCGTGGCCCCTTTTTCTTCTATATGAATTTTAGTATCACATTGTTAAATTTCAAAAGTATTTCTGATGAGATTTTAACTCAAGTTGCCTGGGATCTCCCAGTCAATTAGGAAAGTTGCCATCTTTATAGTAATGTTTTTCTGTTTTAGAATACTGGATATTTGATCCTATGTTTTCTCTAAAGTTGTTAATGAAAACTTTATACTTTTATGAAAATAATTATTGAATATATCTTATTTTATTATTCCTAGCTACTTAGAAGTTTTGTTACTACTGAAAATGATGTCTTTAAATTATATCTTCAAACTATCACAACTGTATCTGCTTGTCTCTACTTTTTTAAATTTTAATGTACTGGCCTGAAACCACTCAGACTATTGAGCTATAATAATGAGAACTAATTCAGCTGGATATAAATGAATAAGTTAAGGTCTTCCAATATTGTATAGTTCCCTATTTGTCATCAATTTGCTCTAACACAAAGTCTTACTCAGCAGACACTTTTTAAATGCTAGTCGTCACTTCACCGGGCTTTCATTCTTAATTTTTTTCTGAGGGTCAACTCTAGAATACTGACATTCTCACCAAATAAGGAAAAGTCAACACTTTCCCATCTCTTTTGGGGGCAAAGACCAACATAAAGATGTCTTCAGTTGACTCACATTCATGCCCCACCCTCATGCATCCTAATCCCCAATTGTGCTATGTCCCAACAGGTGCTTCAACAATCCTGAGTGACACAATTTGAAATAGAAAGTGGTAGGTTAGTTGATTAAATTAGAAAACTTCCATTGATGGCATTTTCTGCTTGGAGTGAAAAAATACAAATTATAGCATAAGACAATTGAGTTCAGCCATAAATAGATGTTTAACACTGATTATCTAGTGTCTTGTTAAGATTAACAAGAATGATTTTACTATATATTAAACTTCTTCAAGATGTTCTTTAAGAAATTTAAAGGTAAAAAATGAGGAGGGCAAAATGTCCAGGCTATTTAATATGTATGGACTTTCACTCTCTGTGGTCAAGATACATTAACTCTGATATATAACAAGAAGAATGCTGACTATATTTTACATTAAAACAATAGAAAGTAAAATTCTCCTATGCAATTCTTATTATGGGGGGAAAATAGCTTGCTTCCAATTTTCATTGCTGCAAGAATATTAATGCCAGTGTATCCAAGCAACGGAATGGAACACTTACTATCTTATCATACTTGGATTATTAAATTTGCTGTGATATTTTTAAGAAGGAGATATATTAATAGCAAGAAATAGCTTTCTAATATATAAATGCCCTCTAGCCAGCCAGCCAGGTTAGAGCTGTACAGAATAAGGAAGCGAGGTAACAGGGAGCTAGCTAGTCTGACTAGATCTTATTGATCTTTCCCGAAAAAGTTCAGGTTCTTAACTGAAAAAGTGAGATTTAGAAAGGAGAGAGAGACAGCACTGGGGCCATGCAGACAAACCAATGAAGAAACCAAAATCCACATTAGTGTTTATAAAGACAAGAGGAAGTAACTAACATTTCCCAAGTACTTTATATGTGCCTAGGTCTCTATGACTTAAGAAATATTTAACATAATTTGTATTTTTTTTAATGATAGAAAATACACAAAACATAAAATTTACCACCTTACCCATTTTAAGTGCATGATTTAGTGACATTAAATACATTTACATCATCATGCTGCCTCCAGCATCATCCATCCACAGAACTTTTTCATTTTGCAAAACTAACATCTACCTATTAAATAATAATTCCGCTTTCCCCCTGCATCCAACCCCAGCAATCATCAATCTATTTTCTATATTTTGAATTTGATTACCTGATGGACCTGATGGATTCCTTTTCTCTACATGCTGCTGATATTTGCTTTCTCTTGTCATTTTTATAATAGCCATTCTAAGTATAGGTAAATAGCACATTATGATTCTGATTTGCATTTCCTGGTGATTAGTGATGTTGAGCACCTTTCCTTAATCCTGTTGGCCATTACTATATGTTCTTTGGGGGAAAAGTATCTACTAAAGTTTTTTTTCCCATTTTTTAATTTGATTATTTTTTTGCTATTGAGTTACATGAGTTATTTATCTATTGCATATTAACCCCTTATCATATATATGCAAATATTTGCCAATTTTTTATTCTATAGATTATTTTTTATTTTGCTGATTGTTTCTTTCACCATGCAGAAGCTTTTCAGTTTGATGTAGTTTTATTTTGTTGCTTGAGCTTTAGATAACCTATTCAATAAATTGTTGCCCAGATCCATGCCAAGGAGTTTTTTCCTATGTTTTCTTCTAGACGTTTCACAGTTTCTAGTCTTACACTTAAGTCTGCAATTCATTTGAGTAACTTTTCACTTTCTTTTTTTACCACAGTAAAGGGCCTAATGAGTGGAAAGTGATACCTCATTGGACTTTTGATTTGCATTTCCCTACTGGTTAATGTTAAACATCTTTTCCTATGCTTACTGGCAATTCAGATATCTTTTCTGGAGAAATGTCCATTCAAATCCTTTGTCTATTTTTTGATCAGGTTGTTTTATTGTTGACTTATAACACGTATTTTGTATACTAACCCTTTTTCAGATTTGTGACTTTGAAATATTTTTCTGCTATCCTGTGAGTTGCCTTTTCACTCTGTTAATTTTGCCCTTTGATGTGCAGAAGTTTTTTATTTTGATGTAGTCCATTTTCCACTTTTTGTTGTTTCCTGGGCTTTAAGTGCTATATCTAAGAAATGATTGTCAAATCTAATATCATGAAGATTTCCTATGTTTTCTGCTAAGAGTTTTAGTTTCAACACTGCAGTGGGTTAAATTGTGTTCCCTTCAATTCAAATTCATATGTTAAAGACCTAACTCCAGCACCTCAGAATGAAACCAAATTTGAAAATAAGGTCGGTAAAAATGTAATTAAGTTCAAAATGAAATTTTGAAGTGGGCCCTAATCCAATATGATGGTGCCCTTCCAAGGTCACCTTTACTAATCCTTCCCTGATTACCTCACCTTCTGGCTTATCTGGAGCAGTCTCTTTCCACTCCTCTCCTGACCTGAGGTCTACCTAGCTATTTACATATGTCATGTTTCCTGTCTTGAGCTGAAACTCTTTGAAATGATCTAAGACACAATTCATTTTTATCATCTCTACAACTAGAACAATGTCAAGCATGTAGTAGCTGATCTAATAAATGTTTGTTGAGTTCAGTGGATCTGAATTAGGACTCAGAAGTTCTGAGTAAATATACTGAAATATTTAGGAGAGTCAATATATGCCTTCCTAGGTAATGATCATTTAGTTCCTTACTTGGTAGATTATATCTTTTAAATGGGTTCTAGAAAAATTCTAAGAGGAGAAGAATTGGTAAAAAACAGATTGGTTGGATTCATTAATAGTATGCAATTTCTCACTCCTACTTGTAAAACTTCTCAGGTTAGTAAACATTAAGTTTTCATTTTTGAAATTATCTGAAGCTCACATTTCTGGTGTTCTAAGTAAATAGAGATGTCTTATTTTTATTTCAATTATTATCGATTAAAAGCTGTGAAGTATCTCAGAATTACTTCTCTAAATTCAGGAAAAAGATAAGCTAGCAAGTGTTCACTGAGCTCAAATATTTAAAACCTTCTCTAGGGGAAGAAAAGTCATTCGGTTGACATAACGACCCCTTTATACATTTAAGCAGTGCTTAGCTTTATGAAGCCATAAAAATATATGTACAGTAATATACTCATTTCTCGTTCTAAAACAACCACTATAAACCATGATTTGTAAGAGATTTAAACATAACTGCTTTCCTAGGAGGACATGTATACGATTTATATTGCTGTACTATTCCTTCCTAAGTGCTTCTCGAAGTCCATTTTCCTCATGAGTTATGGCTTCACAAATAGAATGGAAGTGCTATCGAACGTTGTTAATGCAATTCTATTTTTTTTTTAAGATTTATATTTAAACTGGGGTATAGGCCAGAGGCATGGGGCGGTGAGAAAGCTCACCAGAAACAGAGCGGGGAGCAGAACAGGCAGACCAGAAATACACTGCTGAGGGGAGCAGCGGGCGAGGCAGGAGAGGTCTGCCGCGCCATGTGGGAATCTCCCCAGCTGGGCGTCGAACCTGCCTCTCCGCTGCCGACAGCTCCACAGCGCAGCGCTCAACCGCTGCGCCACCAGGGAGGCCCTGCAATTCTATTTTTAAAAGATAAATTAAGTTTGATTATTTGAATACGACCAGTCAAAAAAGGAACAATTGCATGAACCTTTCATTTTTAATTTAACTAGGAATAAATATATGTACAATCATTGCCTGTCTCTAAGCTGAAAATCATAAATCTTTCAGTTAGAAGAGGTCTTGATCATAGCTCAGTGCTTCCCGACTGAAATGGTCTCACTATAAAATGCACAGAATTGTAAAATGACCTCAGATTCATAAGTAAAGTGCTTTACATTTTATAAAGTACATTTAAATTGTCACAATGGGAGAGCACAGATTTGGAGACCAACCTTAGGGGACTTGCTTACTCTCTGGGTAATTCCATTTCCTTCTTTCTACTACCAATTCTTCGTGGTTCATTATGCACAGTGCACATTCATGTTATTTCCCAACATGTTCTCACCTCTTCTCCCCAGCGATCTGCTTTACCCCCATCCATGTAACTTCTATTTCACTACCCATTTCTCAACTCATTCTGTTTTCCAAGACAAACTAACTTTGTTTCTTTGCATCAAACTAAATCACAGCCTGAGTCTCATCTTTTATAAAATCTTCTATACACTCCAAACTTAAGAAGCTTTTTTTCTCATAAGTGTCATTTATTCAACAAGAATTTGAGTCCACAGCTACTTTGCTACCTACAGTGAGTTTTATTCTGTGCCTAAGAATTTTCAATGGTGATTTTTAAATCTGTACCCCAGGGGATCTATGACCAGGATGATGGTGACATAAGGTTCTTTTTCCTCAATTCAATCAAACAGTTTTGCTTTTATCTATATTATGGAGAACTTGCATGCATGAATGTACAGGATTCTATAGCCCTTTTTTAAGTCTGAAAATTACTATTTTAATGAAGGAAATAGAAATTAAACAGATAATTATTATGGGTTGTCATTTTTTCAAATGTACAGTGAGGGAGCATCTGGGAAGGTACAGCTTCTTATTTGGGGTGTCTTTGCATAGCTGTTTCTGAGTTTTCCTGAAAGCTTCTAATTCACAGGGATCATAACAAAGCCTGCGCTAGAATTCCCGAGGGCAGGATACTGTCTCTTTGCTTGTTGTTGTACCCCCATATACCTGAATGCTGTCTGCACCAATGTAGGTACTGAATAAGACAGGTTGGATGCAGGAATCTTTTTGTTTTGTTTTGTTTTATACCAATAGCTTTATTTATATTTTATTGTTATTATTATTTGTATTTTACATTATTGTGTATTCCCTGTAGGTTTCCCACCTCCAATTAACCCGTGAATGGTCACCATAGTCCCTTGTGCTCTTTCTCCCCCATTTTGAGCCCTTGTCCTCCCCCTCCCTCTCTGAATGTCTCTCTCTCATTTGGTTCCCCTATATTCCTCCTATAAGTGAAACCATTCAATATTTTTCTTTTTCCTTCTGGCTTATTTCACTGAGCATGATCCCTTTTAGCTCCATCCATGTTGCTGCCAATTGCCTGTGTTTATCTTTTTTGATTGCTGAATAGTATTCCACTGTATATATGTACCACATCTTCTTGATCCAATCATCAATTTTGGGCATGTGGGTTGTTTCCATGTCTTAGCTATTGTGAACAGTTCTGTGATAAACATGGGGCTTGGACACAGGAATCTTATCATTTATTTGCCTTATTTTGCCCACCATGTGCAATGTATCTAATAGATGTCCATGACATAGTTGACAAATGAACAATATCTATTAAGTAGAAAGATAAATTTGGGGACTAAATATTTTAATATTGTTATCTTCTGCCCTTTATACAAGAAGAAAGCCATGGGAAGTAGATTTTAATGTCCAAAGAGAAGGAATCACAAAGACAAAAACATCAGTCTTAAATGTTTTGAAAGCCATTATTTGAATAATATTTGATACAAAAATGAAATTTGAACTTACTTTTCATTGATATTTTAAAATTTTCTTCATTTTTGTGAAATTATTTTGTTACATTATCTTAACTTAGTTTTAAGACTTTTACTTTGAAAGATTCTTATGAAAGAGAAAAACAAAAGCCAAATATTTTTCAAAGATAACTTTCTTTATATAACCCTGAGATTTAGGAACTTACCCTTAATCAAATGGTCTCAATATTCATTAATTTATAACATAATTTTTAACTATTGTTACTTTATCACTATTTTATATTTCAATGTTGTTTTTTCTGAGAGTTGCTTTATGAATTCTGCATTACAGAGGATCTAATTGAGAGGTTATACTTTCATGTGAGAATCTTTGAAAGTTTGATATAGGTAAAGCAAATGCAATAAATTATGACTATCAGATTTCAGTAAGTTTAAGTAAGAATTGCTGATAACTTAGAAAATTTCTTATTTAATTTGTAACAAAAATTCTAACTAGGTCAAATTTAAAATTGCGATAGTGGAATTTTTATTTCATGAATAATTTTCAACACAGAATTATGTGATGGAAAAGGCTCATGAGTTTTTCAACAAAACTAAGTAGCTACCAAATGTGAGGCACAGTGTGAAGCAATGAGTATGAATTAAACAACTTTCTTTAAAGAACTTTCTGTCTGAAGTCTGTGTGTTCATATTTTCTGATTACTTCTTATATCAATTTTACTAATCCTTATTCTGTTCTTACATAGCTGGGGCTTAGTGGTCAGACCGATGTACTTTGCTGCTGCAATCTCTTAGTGATAAAAACTTTGGTACATTTAATAACTAAATCTCTACATCCAACCAAATTTCCTCTGAATTCCAGACCTCATCTCCAGCTCTCCAAGGCAATTCACTTCAATTTTCTATTAGCTCCTCAAATGCAACAAATCAAAATTATCTTCATTTAACTCTCCATCCCATGAGCTTCTATCAAATAGGTATTTCAGAATATCTAGAACATCCACATGTGGATAAAATAAATCTTGATATTTTTATTGCTATTTCCAAGACATGGTTCATATCTGATCTATTAAAATACCTTTGTCTCTCCAGAGTCTACAAAGCAAAATGTATCTCGGTTGTCATTCAAGATTCAAGATTTAGTGTCTTTTCAGACAGTAAACCTTCTCTGCATTCTGTTGGCTATAAACCCTTGACTCAAGCCAGACTTACTGTTGTCAAAACCTACCAAGTACATTTCTGCCTTTCTGCTTTTCTCATAAATAAATTAAAAAAAAACAATAGTTGCCATGAAGTCACATAGATTTTACTTAATCTAATTTAATATTGGTCTGAATTATGCCATTCTATGTTCTCTTATATTTTTATTTATTTATTATTGAAGTAATATCACGTAATCTGTTTCAAGTGTTGATCATTGAGAGTCAACATGAGTATATGCTACATTAAGTTCACCATTAAGAGTCCAACTACGTCCTTCACCATAACATTGTCCCCTTTTTTAATGACTTACCTACCTCTTTTCTTCCTTCTATCTGGTAACCACTAATTGGTTTTATAGTCTAAAGGTTTATTTTATCTTATTTACTTCTATTTGTTTGCTCTTTCTATATACCCCATTTAAGTAAAACCACACAATATTTGTCTTTTTGTGTCCAACTTACTTCACTAAACATAATTCCCTCTAGGTCCATTCATGCTGCAAATGGCAGGATTTCATCTTTTTTTTTAAATAATTAAATAGTATTCCACTCTGTATACATAATATATCTTCTTTATTCATTTGTTAATTGATGGGCACTTAGGTTGCTCAGTTCTTAGCTATTGTGAGTATGCTGCAGTGAACATGGGATTGCATATATCTATTTGAATTAGTGTATTTGTGTTGTTCAGGCAAACACCCAGAGGCGGAAGAACTGGAGCCTATGGAATTTCTGTTTTTAATTTTGGAGGACTCTCCATATTGCTTTCCATCGTGGAGTCACCAATTTACATTTCCACTAAAAGGGCTCTCTTCTCTCCACAACCTCTGTAATACTTCTTGTTTTTGTCTTTTGGATAATCACCACTCTCGCAGGGAGGAGGTGATAAATCGTTGTTTGATTTGCATTTCTCTAATGATAAGAGATGATGGACACCTTTCCATGTTCCCTCTGGCCATTTGCGTGTCTTCTTTGCAAAGTGTCTATTCAGGTCCTTTGCCCATTTTTTAAATTGAGTTGTTTTTTTATTATTGGATTTTATGGTTTCTTTGTATATTTTGAATGTTAAGCCTTTGTCAGATGTATAATTTACAAATATAATAATGTTTTGCTGTCATTTAGTGTTTCTAGGCTTTATTTTGGTGTCTCTTTTTTCATTCCTGATATTGGAATTTGTATTTTCCATCTTTGTCCTTAATAATTATAGATGGGTGTTTGTTAATTTTTTTGTTGTTGTTTAATTTTTAATTTTTTTGTTTTGAGTTTCCTCATTGTTCTCTTTTTCTATTTCATTGATTTTTCTTCTCAAATTTAATTCCTTCCTTCTGCTAATTTTGGGATTAAATTGCTCTTATGTTTTCAATGTCTTAAGGAAAGTTCTATCATTGATTTGATATTCTCTCAAATATAAGGTTTTGGTGCTAAATATTTTATATTTCAGCGCTATCATTTTTCCTTGTTATAGCATCCAAATTGTGGAAATGTCCATTCATTGATACCGTGATTCCTTCTATTCTTTGAAAAGATCCTCTTAATTCTTTGCAAATATTCATATTAACTGCTATCTTTGAAAATCAAATATCTAGTTCCAGTAAAAACCAGATTCTCATAACAACATTTATCCTGACTATGAGCTACATTTTCTTGTTCTTTTCATGTCTTGAAATGCTGAGTTACAAATTAGATGTTGTAGCAACTAAACTGTGTCGTCCTCTTAGGATAATTTCAAAGTTTATGTCCTATTAAGCTGTTAACTTATCTGAATTCAAACTGCAAAACTGTCTTCCTCTTGGCATGTAGCCACAGCTATCATTGTTCTGTCGAAGCCTGAAATATTTCAGCTCTCTGTTGCTCACTAAATCTGTGTACTGTTGGGGAATGGACTCAACTAAAAAAGAAAAATCACAAACTCACAGATCTGGCCTCATGCAGTTCTATGTTCTGTCTTTTCTCATTAAGGGCTCTGGAGTATTCCCTGTGAAGGCACAGTTCAGTTTTTCAGTTTTTAACTAGTATTTTGGGTAGATTAATACTCCGATTCTGGACGTCATTAACTCTACAGTTCTCTTGCTGTCGAAGTAATCCCTTTAAATTCATGACTTGTTTTCAGCTCTGAACTCATCTCTGGTACCTTTGAATATTGAGGTGCAAGTTTACATTTGCCATAACCTGCCGCCATTGTCCTGGAGATCAGGACGAGCCCTAAGCCAGAATCCTATATTCTCACAGTTTTATAGCTTTCATTTGCAGATTGTCAAACATAAATTCTCATAGGGTCTTTTGCAGCTTTTGATCGTTCTTAAGTTTTATTAAATGATTGGTGGTTTAGTGGTGGGTGTGGTTTGGTAACATACATCTGAGGAAGATGAACACATACCCCTAAACTATATACAGTGTTGTAAAGTAATGTCACCTCAATCAAAATTAATGTTTTTTTTTTAATTTTCCATCTCATTTTATTAAGAATTTTTGAAATTTTTTGTGGATTCACCAGGCAAGAACCAGCAACAAACAGACAGCAAATTCAAATTCCGTTATTGAGGAAAGCTTAAGGAAGAGGATATTTACAAAGGTAGAGGTAGAATTAAGGGAAATCAAAAAGCAAAAGCAGGAAGCCATTATCAGCCCTGGAACTGCAGCTGGCAAGCAAAAGGAATGATGTTACGAGAATCTGGAGACGTTAGCACCATAAAAATGTGACCTTAAATGGATGAAATCTGCTAATTGGTGGCATTGTAGCAAGGAGAGAGTTGGACATATAAATATTCTAATCTCATTCTTCTGTGGCCTTCTGAGTTGCTGGAAACTGCATGTGTCACTTCTGGATTATTTCCACAGGAAATTGTTTTAAGCGAGCATTAATGGGTATAGGCTATAAATTTCTAAAGACTGCAGTATGTTGTTAAATAATATAAATGGATGGATACATTAATGTATACATACTAGAGGATATTATGAGAGTAATTTTTGTAATAACTAGACAGGTAGAACATATTCTTTCATGCTTTAATTGGCCATTAGTTTTTCTCCTGTGAATATTTTCTCTGTATGTTCTCTGCTCTTTTTATTAGTAGAGTGCTGTTTTCCCGATTAATTTATTAGGGCTATTGCTATATTAATATACACACACAAGCACACTCACACACATATGTTTAACCATTTTTTTCTGCTGCTTTATGCATAGAATGTTGCTCGTTTTATTGAAATCATTGAAAATTACGTATTTCTTGCTTTCTTTTTTTTCATATCGAAAAGGATGTTTATTGGATTATTGCATATAATACTGAAATATGAGAAAAACCTAAATTTCCATCAATAGAGGAATGGTTATATAAATGACGGTATTTTATTTCTTGCTTTATAATGATATTTTTGATTCATAACATTTTAATCTATGTGATATCTTTCAACTATTTATATGACAGCTGTACCAATTACAAACATGACTTTTCTCTCCATTTATTTCTTATATCTGATGGCAAATTATAGTAAGTTTTCCTTCCATCCTTCCTTTTTTTCTTTCCTTCCTTTTCCCCTGATTTAATATAGAAATCCACTTATATAGGGTAGTTCTCAGGTTTTTCTTGTTACATAGAATTTTTTGTGCATAAATTAAGTAGATAAGTTATATGAGAAACTAAATTCTTAAGTTTATGGAGTTGCTCACTTTTTAAAAAATTTCATTTCTAATATTTTTGTTATATTCAATTTCATTGTTATATAGAAATAATATATTAAAATAAAATTTTCTCTTATAACTTCTGAATAATTCATTTTTTGGGGAAAATTCCTGTTATATTGAACCAACCAATATATTTAAAACAATGTTCAGTGATAATGAAATTACAGTGTATACCTTTAACTATTTTTAGGTTTAGATCTTTGTTGCCTGATAATTAAAACTGTTTCATTGCACATGAATTAACATGTAACTGGAAATAAAATTTGGAGATTCTCAGATTTCTCTCTCAAATAACAGGATAATTTTTTTTCCTGGAATAAAATGAAAGGCTTGCTAGGATTTATCTATCTAGAACTTTCTTTTTGTTGCTACTTTTTAAAAAGAATTTTATTGATTTATGCCTAGAAGAACTGGGGTGTGGACCAGAGGTACGGAGATGAGAGGATTCACCAAAGAGAGAATGGGGAGCAGAATAGGCAGATCTATTGAAATACACTGCTAAAAGAGCAGTGGGTGAGACAGGAGGGGTCTGCTGTGCCATGTGGGTTAGCTCCCTGGCTGGGACTCAAACTCAGACCATTGTGTTTATAGCACTGAAACTTAACCCCTAAGCAACCAGGGAGGCACCCCTAACTAGAACTTTCTTAATTAATTTGTCTTGGTACTTAGATTCCATTTTATTTGAAGAGATAAATATTTTTCATCTCCAGAAATTTTCTCCTGCAAAAATATAGAGATATAGATTAAAATATTGCCACTCTTCTGCTGGGTTAACTCATTTCTTTATTGACAACAATGTGTATTTTAATTCTACTGTTAAGTCTTCAACTTCCTTGAAAGAGTTCATTTGTTTTCCTTTTTATGTTAATATGGTCTTAAAAGATTTGAGACTTATTCTATCCCAGGACTATAAGTAACTTTCTAAAATGTATTCTTATACCTATAGTAAACAAGTTTGTATGGTACCTTTTTCATCTGAGTGTCAGTTATGATTTTATTTACATGATAGTTTTTTCCCCTTAATCAGAACATTAATTATTTTCTGCTTACTGATCAAACAATAGAGACATGTCAAGGTCCAGTACTTGCTCAAAACAATGAAGTTTTCCTCATTTCTTAAATACCTTCTATGTGAATGATGATTAAAAACAATTTTTCAGAATTACAGTTGTATGAAAAAGTCTAATAAGCATACACATATTGCACACAAACTGATTTTTTTTTATTTGCCAATTCTCAATTTTTGACACTTGAAGAAAAAAATTACTAAATGCAAACCCATGGTTCCCGGCATATGTATCAGTGGGGGAGCTTTCTGTCAGTACTGCGTTCTCACACACTGGTTTCTGAGAGTGATGACTGTCTCAGAAGGCTTTCTCTGCCTCAGTGGGTTTGTTAACGTAGTGAACAAAGGATTTATTGATCAAGTGTTGTGATTTCTCAATTCAGCACTGTGAATCTTTCAGTGACTAAAGTTGCCTCCAAGACTCTTCCTTCTTCATAGTTGATGATTTCCCCCCCCCCTTTTTTTTTTTGTGGTTACGTGAAAGAATAATGTGAAGGGCAACATCAGGAAGACTAGTCATATATCACTTAAGCTATAATAAATGGCTCTTAAAGGAAGAATAGGAATTTCCTAAACAGAGATAGGGGGGCCAAGGAAAAGGCATCCCTCTGGGGGAAAAAATACATGTTCAAAGACAGAAGAGCGTGAGATAGTCACACATTTGGCAGCCACAACAATTCTGGTGTGGATTAAAAGCAAAATGTGTGGGTAGTGGGAATCTTGTCACAGGAAGAATGTGAAAGGGTTGTTGGCTCCAGATTGTGTAAAGAGCTGTCCGTGTTTATAAGTGAGTTCTGTGGTTAGTGGGGAAGCATGAAGGAGTTCATCAGGGCAATGATGCAGCTCTTTTAGGATTTGAGACATTTGTTGACTGTGAAAGATAAAAAAAAAAGAGAGAGAGAAAAAGAGGTGGCAGGGTGACTAATGAAGAGTGTGAGTGTCTTGATAGTAGGCTTACCTAAAGCAAAGACAGAATTTGAGAGATATTTGAGTTACAGAATTAAAAGGACAGTGATGCTAAGGACCCATTTTCAGAACATGGGGAGGGCATTAGGTTTGAAAAAGAGAAACTGAGGGATACTGTGATTAATTATGAAATAAAAGCATATGGGAGAGTAAAGTGGTTCCATTCTTATGGAAGTATATTTGACATATCAACTAAAAATATATACATGAGTACAATTTTTTACCATATAAATTCACTTCTGTTGGTTTGTCTTATGAGATCTTGAAGTCAGACATTTCCTCCTCAATATCTTTTGCTCCTAATCCTCTCCATTCTCCTGTTACCCAACCTCCCTATTTTGCCTGTGTGCAATTTTCTAATTTATATAAACCCAGAGCTTTCATTTTTGTCTTTTCCCCTTGAATTTTATCTTATATTTTATCTGTTAAAAAGCCTTTAATATAACTTCTAAGTTTTCTTAGGTCATTCAAATCTAGTATTTAATACGTTTACAATTATATTAGTAGTTATCTCTCAATATCCCATCAACTGTTTTCTTGAATCTCAGCTTCTTTAATTTCCTTTCTTTTGGGATTAAGCTGGACAGCTCATGAACCACCTCCTTATTATCTTTAAAGGAAGAATTTTTCAATTTCTTTGTCATAATTATTTTATTTTATTCTTTGCTATTCCTGATTAATTCCTTATCTTTAGTTAGTTCATTAACAACCTGGAGATTCTACTCTTGCTATACCCTATTTTAACATTTGTTAATTTGTTTATGTCTATATCAGTTAAAAATTTAAGTTATTATATATAATTTAATATATATAAAATAAATGATATGCGTAATTTAATTAACATTTTAATGAGGGTTTGTAGACTACTGAAAAAAATTATCCCTAAAGTCCTATCTATAATTTTGATAGATATATACATTAAAATAATCTGAGATCAGCATCTAGAATTTCCTTTTGGAAAATCAGGGCATTATTTATAATTCTTTTTTCTCTAATATCTGAGACCACTTTCTACACTAAAAACCTCTCAAATAGCACTTAGTTTCAGTATTTACTGATCAATAGGCTGTGGGGTAGGACTGATTTCTTGATGTTTAGTTACTATACAACCATTGAATACTCTATATCCAAAAGGAAAACTTATACATAACTTAACAAGGCAAGTAAGGCCCTTCACATTCTGGTGACAAAATGCATTTCTAGGTACATTTTCTACATGCACAGTATGACCACTCATGCTCTATAGCCCCTTTGTGACCATGCAAGTTATCTCCTTTTTCTGCCTCCCATTCCCTCTTTCAGTAAATGTTGATATTTGTTATTCTTTCCTCTGTGGTCCACCTCAACACTTTAGCATAAAGTGTTGGGGTGTGTGTGTGTGTGTGTGTGTGTGTGTGTGTGTGTGTGTGTGAGGTTTTCCTTCTATACTGAGCTCCTTCAGAGTTTATTCACTTTCTGATCCCTCTAGAGCCTAGCATATAAAAATAAGGAAGAATGTTAAAATAAATGACCAGGATGTAGGTTTTCAGAGTAAATATGACCTATTTTATGAGTCTTTGTCCTGAAAAGAATCCGTTTACTTCTTGATGAAAATGAGCTCAAAAGATAAAATTGTTGAAGAACAGAATCTAACCAGACTGCTAACTACTAACTGTACAAAGCTGAATGGGGGGAGGGAGGGAGTGAGGGAGGGAGGGGAAAATGTAAAGATAATGCAGGGTATTATCTCCCAGTCATGAAAAGGAATTGCAAATGTAAATTGTTCTTATCCTATCTTTGTTGTCATTCTTAAAATCATGAAACAAATTGATCCATGCCAACGTCACTTGACTTCACAACCTTAGAGATTCTCATTACATTTAGAGTCATTGCTAATATCTTTCAAATCAAGAAAAATTACTCATCCAAAATTGTCACAGAATAAAGCTATTAAGTTCTGTCCTATCAATTAAAGTTTGCAGATCTGCATGTATGAGACTTTGTAATTTTTTACCACGAAAGAATATATTCTTAATCCAGCAATAAAAAACATTTGTAGAAAAGCTGCAAAAGACTGTATGGAAAATTTTCTGAAACAGCCCTTCTTTATAATGACTCTAATTGATTAATAAACATTCTTTAAATAAACAATAATCTTCATTAGGAAAGTTTTAGTAGAGAACTTGATTTTGTATCTTATCATTTATCCAGTCCAAAATTATCATGAGGAACAAATCAAAGGATCAGACAGACCAAACAATAGCAAACTCTGTAAGTCTGACTGCAGAGTTGAGGTTACCAGTGGGGAAACAGAAGGGTGGGGAACAGAGTCTGGGAGGGTCCCACGGACTAAGATGGAGGACTATGAGTGTCTCGGGGGTGAGTGTGGTATTGTCACACACAACTGAGTAGATGTGGACCTAAACCTCTGGATCATATACAGAATTGTAAACTAATGTTACTTCTATTTAAAAAATTGTCATAAGGATGGGCCTCCCCGGTGGTGCAGTGGTTAAGCGCTGCGCTGTGGAGCTGTTGGCAGTGGTGACGCGGCGAGTACGATGCCCAGCCAGGGAGATTCCCACATGGCGCAGCAGACCTCTCCTGCCTTGTCCGCTGCTCCCCTCAGCAGTGTGTTTCCATCAATCCGCCTGTTCTGCTCCCCACTCTGTCTCTGGTGAACCCTCTCGCCTCCCCATGCCTCTGGCCTATACCCCAGCTTGTATGCAAAAATAAATCAATCTTTAAAAAAAAAAATTGTCATAAGGAAATGGAAGAGGAACATAAAATCAGAAGATATTATAACTGAGCTAAAGCCATCAAATTGGCATAGAACACACCGAACTAAGAAATTAAGATTTCCAGTTTGGTAAGACCCTTTCTACCGTATGTCCATAAGATATTGTAGTGATTTCTTCGCTGTCTACTTATTTACTACTTATAGAGTAAGTAATTGAGGTCAGGCCCTGTTACAGGTGTAGGGATATGTAAGGAACAAAACAAATTCTTGCCTTCATGGAGCTGATACAGAAAATGAACGAAGAACAAATAAAGGTATAATAAGTGTTAAGTCCAATAAAGAGAAATGAAATAACAATCAGTAATTGAGAATGCTTGAGATGGGAAATTGTCATTTTAATCCATATTTTTAAATCCATAAAGGAAAAATTCTCCTTTTGGAAATAGTGAAACTAATATTCCTATTATACATGTCTTCCATCTTTTCTATCCATCATTTCTTCTTTTCTCCCTTCTCACCAGAACATCATTCTTCCTCTTTAAGCATTGCCATAACACATTAGGAAATGCAAATATATATCCCATTTATCATTTGTTTTTTCTGACTTTTTCCAAGAAGGACATTTATATGGTTTTGAAAAATTAATGTGTTATCAAAAGTTAAACACTGTGAGGAAATTTGCATTAAGAGGACTATGAAATGTGATAAAACAAGATGAAAATACCCATGAAGTTGATACTGCTGCTAGAATTCCATAAATGTCTCTAAAGCGTCTAGAAAACTATGAGAGGGAAATTAACTATGAGATCAAATCACCGTTCGGTAAAGCAAGCCATATGGTAGGGTGACACACAGCTACTTCGCAGAGGAATACTGACCAGCTGAGTCACAGTGGGAGACCACACAAAAAATAACATCAGCAGTGTCTGCAACAGCATTTTTCATTGGGCCATTTTATTTTTAAGATTTTATTTATTTATTTATTTATTTTTGTGTAGAAGAACTGAGGGTGTAGGCCAGAGGCATAGGGGTTGAGAGGATTCACCAGAGACAGAATGGGGAGCAGAACAAGTGATTCACTGAAATACACTGCTGAGGGGAGCAGTGGGAAAGACAGGAGAGATCTGCTGCGTTATGTGTGGATTAGCTCTCTGGCTGGGGATGGACCTGAGGCCATCACACAGATAGTGTTGAGAGTTACCCCTAGGCCACCAGGGAGGCCCCCTTCATTGGGCCATTTCTAATGGGAAGGATCTAAATCTGAAATATAACCCTATGCTACTGGAATTCACAGACATCTTACCATACAGTGAGAAAGATGTTACCATTATCAGAGAGCTTGTATTATATTCAACATGCATTGTTCTGCAAATTAAAATTGCAGAAGAAAGGAGAATTCACTGTGGGTTTATATCATGGATTATTTTTCTTGAAGAGTAACCTAACTTGAATTTACTTGCTAGAACTAGGAATGTTAGAAAAGAAAAAAAATCGAAGGTTACCCAGGACCCACCAGAGAATGGCCACCATTAAGTACAGTAGATATCAATATGCCTTGTTTTGGAGACAGCAAAAATAATCATATTGACTAGAGCAGATGTTTAATCTTATGAAATAGTGGGAGAAGAAGTTGAGAGAGAAGAAAGTCTGTTTGTAGAGGGTAAGCTTAAAAAGTATAGATTTGCTGCTTCAAGCTTCAGGCTCTAAGTTTAGGGAGCATGGATCTACTTCAGGAGGTATATGGACCCTTGAAACTGTATAAGATTTGGAATGTATGTATATATGTGGACTTATCTGGAAGAAATGCCTGCCTTGTTCATTTTCTGAAAGGAATCATAGTCTCATATCAATAATATAAACAAAAATCTTATGTAAATCAAAACTGATTTGCCCTACCAACTAGTACGGTTTACATTGGGTTATTTTACAACATTCTTTTTCATGGTTCTAACTGAAAAAAAAATGCTACTTATATTTTAATTAAGGCCTATATAAAGCTTATTTTGCAGTAAACTCGTGGGGGGCATGTGTTCTCCTATGTTGATATCTTATGATAGGCAAATATAATATTGAGGTTAGATATGACCACATGCTCCTGTAAGAAGTAAAGAACTGTCCTTTACTATGCATCAACATAAATACATAATTATAATCTGTAAAGACTGGAACCTGACTGAATTCATTATATGTTCTCAATAAAGACTATTGACTGATTTGAAATTTCCTGGACTATTCCTCTTTCCATGGATGCATGTTAAAAAAGTAACTGGATAAGCTCATTGATTCCTCAGTCATCTGAAGCCCCTCTTTGGCAGTGATATAGTGTAAGAACTCCTGGACATCTGGTATTTGTCTTTCTCATCTGACTTATTTCACTTAGCATAATCCCCTCCAGTCCCATTCATATTGTTACAGATGGTGAGTTTATCTTTTTTATTTTTATGGCTTGAAAGTATTCCATTGTGTATATAAACCACATCTTCCTAATCCACTCATCTGCCCTTGTGCATTTAGGTTGTTTCCATAGCTTGGGCTATTGCCAATAGTGCTTCAGTGAATATAGGAGTTCATATATCCCTTCGAATGTGTTTTTGCATTCTTTGGGTAGATACCCAGGAATGGAATTGCTGAATCTTACTGTAGATCTATTTTCAGGATTTTTTTTTAAAGATTTATTTATTTATGCATACAAGCTGGGGTACAGGCCAGAGGCATGGGGCAGCGAGAGGGTTCACCAGAGACAGAGTGGGGAGCAGCACAGGCAGATCTACTAAAGTACACTGCTGAGGGGAGCAGCGGGCGAGGCAGGAGAGGTCTGCCGCACCATGTGGGATTCTCCCAGGCCGGGTGTCGAACTCGCGTTGCTGCTGCCGACAGCTCCACAGCACAGCGCTTAACCTCTGCGCCATCAGGGAGGCCCTATTTTCAGTATTTTGAGAAACTTCCATAAAGATTTTCATAGAGGCAGCCAAAGGGGGGAGGTGGAGAGAGGATTACAAAGTGGGGATGGGGCACAATGGACCATCGGAGCCTTGATGGTCAATGTGGTGTGGCAACATACACCTGTAGTGTATGACCTGATAACTTTAATTCATATACAATGTTGTAAACCAATGTTACCTCAAAAAAATTGTGAAGAACATTGAACACTTGGAAAAAAAAAAGAGCCATCTAGGAGACTGTGTATGGGATGATGGACTTGAATACTGGACCCTTTGCCCCAGGTCCTGACATGTTAATTATTCATCCAGGAAACCCATAAAAGTAGTTCTATTCCCTCTTACTATATTATTGAACATAATCCTTTTGTGGTCTGCTGAAATGAGGCCTTTATGTTGAAAGCCATTTATTTTATGCTCAGTTGTCAATATTACTGATGTAAACCCATGACCTTAGTCCATCTTCCCAATGAATCCCATTCAATACTTGATCAATTCAGTTATATTCTCTCTTAGGCTCTTTCTTAGGTCTATAGAAAAATAATCTCTGCATGATATCTATATCTATATCCTTATATCTATCTCTCTATATATTTATATATTTAGATATATAGATATAGATATAGATGTCTATATAGAGAGATACATAGAGATATAAATATATATATTACATAATCTGTCAGATAGATGATTGATGGATAGATGATTGATAGATGACAAGAAACATGTGGATGTGATACAGCACACCTACTTATTAGAGTCCATAGGAAAATCTTTTTTGCCTCTTATATATCTGTTATTTTATTTTACAACAAGAAAAAAATCTGAGAGGGTGGAATAGGGATTTATTTCTTCTAAAGAGTTCCATTTTACAAGGCAAGCCTTGTTTGGATGAATTGTGATGATGATAGCACAACTGTATGATTTACAAATGACATGGAAGTGTACATTTAAAATGATTAAGATGGTAAATTTTGCCAATCTACTCTAGCCAAATATTTTTTTTCTGCTACAGAAACTGCTTTTAGAATTATATACCCATTTTCAAGAAACACTTAATGTTCCCTATAAACAGATTAGCAATAGTATGTATCTTACAGAATTGATGAAACATGTAAATGACTTAGCATAAATTTCATGGCCCTCTAGACTGCCTTCATTTATTTCTCTTGGATCTGGCAATTAACTAATATTAGGTACAGATCCTGGTTCTCCAAATATTTCGTTACTTTTGTACTACAACTTTAGCTTATTCGTGCTTTTCCCTCTTTGGGGAATTTCCTTCTCAATCACCTTCTTATAAAAATAACTTTTGTCTTCCAAAATTCAAGGAAAATTTTCCTTATGACCTTAAACCTTGTGGAACTTAGGTGACACTAAGTAGTATCAGATATCTCTATCATCCCAAAATGTTACAAATATATCCCCAGAAATAATCTACTTTCATTCATCAACCTGTCATGTACATCTGAGTCCTCTTCTGCCAAAAGACAAATATGTTGGAAAGCACAATTTATACATTTTTTTCTATCTATATGTTTTAACATCTTGGTAGAATGTTTGATATATAACAAAAATATATAAAATATTTAATTTGTGTATATCAAGATATTAATTTTTTCAACTGCTTTCTTTTTAGACAACAGCTCAGAGTGTAAAGTAACACTCTTAAAACAGTACGAAAAGCTGAAGAACAAATGGCATGGCAGACCTCTCCTGCCTCGCCAGCTGCTGCCCTTAGCAGTGTATTTCCGTCAATCTGCCTGCTCTGCTCCCTACTCTGTCTATGGTTAACCCTCTTGCTGCCCCACACCTCTGGCCTGTACCCCAGTTTGTATGCATAAATAAATAAATCTTTCAAAAAAATAAGTTGAAGAACAAGCAAAATAAGAACAAACTTGTCCTGCCCAAAAGCAATTTTTAAATTACTAGTTAAACTGTTAAATTACAAAATAATTATTATATTGAAGGCTGTCAATTTTAGACAACTAAACACTATACTTAGTAAGTTTAGCACATTTGTTGATTGAAGGAAACTCCCAGAATTACGGACGATGTTAAAAAATATGACCCTCCAAAAACTGGATAAACCACATCACAAAAAAATGGATTTGCTTTGGCTCAGATATTTGTTCTTTGCTGCTGGTATTTTTCATTGCTCAAACTTGGGCTTTGTAGGAATATAATAAGAAGTCTGGCAAGATGGGGTAGGTGAATAGTTTGGGCTCACCTTCTCCACATGTTCACAAGAAATTACAACAACAACAAAAAACCACAACCCCTGAAAGATAAATGGGCAAAATCACATACCTCAGAAACAATGGCTCTGTGGAAAAAGGTGGGAAAAACTGCAATTAAACTGTCTTGAGTAATTCTGGGGAAGTGGAACCTGGGACAAGGAGGGGCAGCTGCTGTGTGGAACTTCACCGCTATGATTAACTCAAGGGCATTTGCCTTCATCTGGGAATTTAAATCCCAGAAAAAACCAAAGGGGTGTATAGAGTTGGGTGTTTGGCTCAAAGGGTGTAACACTGGAGAATGTGTCCATACAGAATGGTAATTACAGGCTTGAACCTGAGGCTCCCAATCTCCCAAATCTGCCAGGAAAGCTAGATCAAATCATTTGTATCTCCTCATCAAAGAAGGTATTTTTTGCAGCCTGGTGTAATATGCAAAAATCCTGCCTTATACCTACCTGTGGTCAAAAACCAAGAACTATTTTTTTTTAAGATTTATTTATTTATGCATACAAGCTGGGGTACAGGCCAGAGGGTGGCGAGAGGGTTCACCAGAGACAGAGCGGGGAGCAGAACAGGCAGATGGACAGAAACACACTGCTGAGGGGAGCAGCGGGCGAGGCAGGAGAGTTCTGCCGTGCCATGTGGGAATCTCCCTGGCTGGGTGTCGAACTTGCCTTGCCGCTGCCGACAGCTCCAGAGTGCAGCACTTTAACCACTGCACCACCAGGGAGGCCCACCACGAACTATTTTTAAAAAGAAAATTTTAGCTCTGCATCATATATCACTGTTGTGAACGTCTCCTAACTTGGGGTGATATGAATTGTCACTTTTATGATAACTTACTTCTTTTTTAAAAAATCAAGCTCACTGTTACTTTTGACTTCTTCCTAGGACATTAATGTATTCAGATTCAGAATATCTATGGCTATTTCCCTCATTTACTATATACCTACTTTTGCTGACTACCATGTATAATTTTAGAATCTCTAATAAGGAGTACTCTTGTGCAACTGTACTCTGTTTCTCTGACATATTTTTCCATCAAGATTTTATTCATTTGTCACTTGTTTACAGAAAAACATGCTTAGGAGTACAACTTCACACCTTGACATGTACACATGCTTCACAAGTCCACCATCAAAGCTCCAGTGCAAATATACTTCACATTATCCCCTTTAAACCCTTCTCCCTCCTCCCCATTTCCTGTTTGTAATCACCGTAGTTTTCACAGTGTCTAGGAGTTATTTTTGTTGTGTTCTACAAGTTTGTTTTCTTTGGTCATCTATATATCACAAATGAGGGAAACCATCTGGTAATTGACTTTCAAAACTTTTGACTTTTTTCACTGAGTATAATCACCTCAAGATTAATTTCCAAAACTATATAAATTACTCATAAAACTCAGCAACAACAACAAAACAAACAAGCAATCCAATAAAAAAAATGGGTAAAAAACTAAACAGATCTTCTCCAAAAAAGACATACAGATGGCCAACAGGCATATGGGGGAAAAAATGTTCAAAATCACTTATTATAAGGGAAATAAAAATCAAAATGACAATGAGATAGCACCTCACCCCTCTGACAATGGCCTATATCAAAAAGACTGGAAACAACAAATGTTGAAGAGGGTGTGGTGAAATAACAATCATTCACTGTTAATGGGAATGTAAACTGGTGCAGCCTGCTGGAACAGTATGGAGATTACTTAAAAAACTAAAGGTGGAAATGTCATATGATCCAGTAATATACTTCTAAGTATTTATTCAAAGAATATGAAAGCACTAATACTGAAAGACTATGCACCCCTATATTCACAGCAGCATTTTTCTGAATAGCTAAGCATGGAATCAATCTAAATGTCCACTGATAAAATCTGCATAAAGAAATCATGTCATATTACTCAGTGGAATACTATTCAGTCGTTTAAAAAGATGCAGTAGTTTCTCTTGTGATATTTCTCTGACATTAAAGACCCCACAGTTCTAAGGGAGCAATTGGTAGTTCTTTTAAAGGTATGGTTTATCTGAGTTAGAAGGAAAAAATGACCACAATTTCTCCAAACTCTAAGTATTGTCAATAAATATTCTATGAAAAGAAAACAAAAATATGGTACAAAAGGCATCAAGTCAAAAACCAGAAATTCTCTTGTCATGATTGAGATGGGCAGTTAGCAAATTACTCAAAAAAAGTTGTAGCAGAGCTATCATTTAAAAAGATAACCATTTAGACTTCTAAACCTCAAACATAAATATAGCCAAACCTCAAAAATAAAAACAATCATTGAACAACATTGTGACTTGCTAAGGACTTGCATTTGACAATTGCTTGGTTGACTAAAATTAGGTCATCTTCTTGCAGATACTACACTCAGACATTAGCTTCAACATTTCCACATTTTGTCTATTTTAAAGCTTGTATATTTGTGTGAATGTGAGTATGTGTTAAGCACTCTAGGTGTCAAACTCATCTAGAATTTTCAACTTTGCTGCAATCATTTATTCCTCATTCAAATGTACTTATTTTACACATATGTTAGAGACTAGCCAACTAGCTATGATCAGGCCAGATTAAATAGGCATCTATCAATGTGCAGAGAGTAGAAATGAAGGTTGATGGTTAATTCGGTGACATGGTTAAGTGGAATTAAATTAAGGACTTCAGTTACATCTGCCATGGAGATTGATGGTTAATTCAGTGAGTTGATTAGGTGAAGATTAACGGAGCCTGCCATTTTTACCTTTCTTAAGAGTAACAGAATATTTTCAAATCTTTTAGTCTTCTGATTTTGTTTGTTTTTTAAAGGCAGATTACAATAGTTGTGGCGTTATGGATAAAATCAGGTTCTGGAAAGAAAATTTAAAATATGTTGGCCAAAAACAATCTGTGAAAATGATAAAAATACTTTCCCTTTTATGCAGTTTGCACTATTTGATTTAGAATGAGTTTTTCTAAATTTTTCTCTTATATTTAGAAGACCTTCAGCTATAGACAGCTTGCAGAAGTTGGCAGTAATGTTCAGGTTTCTTAATTAGGAATACTGTACCTCACTAGGTTTCAGCCTCACCTGGAAATCTGAGAAAACATAACTTCATGGATAGCTGCGGGTCATTGGTTCCACTGAAAGAAATACATCAGAAGATAATACACTCTGGTGTCCGCAAACATTGTCATCACCACCAGAATGATAGTTACTGAGCATATACTGTATGCCTGGCACTGTATTCTATGCTTTGTTAAAAATCTGTAAGGATGCTGATGGGTGTGAAGGACTGTTCACCTGTTGCAGATAGTGGATAAGTCAATAAAGCATCATGAAAGGCAGACACTTAACATGTGTGAGAATGGGCTTAAGAACGTTCTCATCTAACATTTCTCATTCAGGAGTAACTTTTTGATCAACATACTCTTATTAGTTAAATATTTGGTTTAAAGTACTCTCAGGTTATTTTTTAAAATGAGAATTAATGAGAAGGATGCAAGTTCATCTCATGAATCAAACTAATCAGGCTTTTGGAAGGAACTAGTTAACAACTGGAATGCCAGCAGAAAATCCAATCGTTTCCTAATGTCCTTTTTTCGTTGTTTTGCTTCATTTGCCTCTCATTCCATTCCTCCCTTCTCCAGAACCTCATGAGTTTAATGGCTCTTTCCCCCTACATGCAGAAATGATCTCTGAATCAGTTTCTAATTCTCTGGAAGGAGAATCTGAACCTGAGTTGTTAGTTGGTGACATGTCAGGTATTTTGCACAGTAAATCAATGGGGGTGGGCAGGCTTGGTGGGGTGGAGGGGTTGAGATTATGCATTACTAATATAATAGGAAGGGGCATCTCATCCCTAGAAAAGCAGAGGTTATTCTCATAAAAGACATATAACAAAGCTGTTAGCAGCTGAGATCTACATTTTCTTCTTTGAACACAACTGGAAAACATGTCAGAGTTTAATTTAAAGTTAAGGATAGCAATGTCACTAGGTTTCCATCAGAGAATGAGGTGACCGAAAATGATATAACCAACTCCAGGCTCAGGTCTTTATAAAATCCATTTATATGTCCCACTTTTAGGACTGAATGGAATAGGGTGACAGCCAAACTCTGCAGATTGGAATTCTAAGAGACTTAGTTGGAGGAGAGCTGCTCTGCTAAACTTTCCAGACGACTCATTCTTGTGACTTACAAGAAATTAAATTTCATTATATTTCAGTAATACATTTTGGGGTCTAACTTTTATAACAGTAAATAGGTCTCTCCTAACCCATACCAAAGAGAAGACTCACGGGGAGACAAGAATCACTGGAAGATATTTTCTATACAACAGAAAATGATGAAGAATGAAACAAGAAGCTACAGAAATGAAATGTCTTTGAAGTCACCGATCTAATCTCCTCTGCTTGTTTTATTAGGACCATATAGTGACTTTGTGTGCACAACGTCCCTGGCTCTAATCATGCCTATAACTGAAATTCTGATATTAACTTCTGCTTGGATCCATTTGCTAAGTTCACTCATACATTGAGGGATAGATTCTAGCAGATTTCGTTTTCTTTCTTAGGATGTATTTTCCAAAGACAATTAATTATCAAAATATGTATGAGATTGTTCCAAAATATTGAGTATATTTTTTCACTTAATGATATGCTTAACAACAGTAATTTCAAGTTATTTCTCACAGTCATTGTCCCAAAGGAGACTACTGTCTAACTGGGCAAAGGAAATACAGAACACTGCATTAACTACACAGAAAATAAAAATTTTAAATTCCAAACACATGTATTTCTTTCAGTTAAAAAAGGATTCCAAAGCCTGTATTCTGTGTCCCATTTTATTAAACCACCTGCCTTTTTAGGTTAACATATTACACACAGAATATATGTACATAGACATGGCATGTTTCTTTGATACATTCATATTACATAGATAATAAAAGAGTTCTAATGGAAAAATAGGGGGCAAAGAGGAGGATGCTGTTCGTCACGCATGCGTTAATTTTACAAAGAGAGGTCAAAGATAATGTCAAATGGCAAGCTGTGTTTATTTTGCAATAGAGAGAAGGGGTAAAGGGAGATAAGAAGAAAATTAATGGAACAACCACATCTAAGAACTCTTCAAATATTTAAACAAGTACTACAGTCTGAGAAGTTACTGCCTTCATGAATACATATAGAGATTTTAATACAAGCTTAAGTTAAAAGATACTTTATTCTTTAGGAGCTGAATTCCTTTCTACAAGTCAAACAAATCTTTTCTATATTACTCTAGCCCAGGAGAGGGCAGACCACCACACATAAAGAAATTTCACTTGACCTTTTAAGGAAATAATGCTGACGACATGACCAAGTTCTTACAAAAGGAAATGGTATCTCATGCTCAAAATATGTGTTCTTTTCTCTCAGTATTTCCATTCCCATTTATAATCATCAGAAAACATAAATGCTCCTTTCTGAATAAATCATTGCTGCAATAAAATTTGGTGCTAGTTTTTCTTCCTAGAAGGTCTGCATTTATTCTTAAATTAGATCATTTCCACTACATATGGATCTCTTTTAAAATGAAAGTTTGTTGCTTCTTAGAAGGGTAACAAACAAAAATATTATACAAAAATACATCCTTGGTATGAACATGAATAATCTACAGTCCACTGAAATTAAAGTCCTTGTAGGGAAAAGTTAAGCCTAATTCTAAGTTCTATAATAATTTGATATTATAAATATGTGCTTTCTTTATATTTGAGAAAACATTTATAGTTTATTTCATTTCAAAAGTAATCACTATGTTAACTTTTGGGGAACTCCCAAAAATCTACTTTATGTAACGTACCACAGATGAGAACTTGGGTATATGGCAACTTAGGTGAGTAACCCTATCTATTATATTTGGGTGATTCACTAAATATGCATCATAATCTATTGTGCCCTTTGCCATCTGGTTTAAAGTGTGATTGAAGCTAAAACCTAAAATACAAAATGTCAGCTTGTTATTTAAAACAAGTTCTAGGTTTTAAAAGTTATCTGAAGAGATTTAAAATGTACTGACATATTTGATTAGGTTGACATAAAACTCTGAGTCATTATATTGACCCAAATTACTGTTCTCCAAAAATTGGACTAAAATTATTCTCACTAAATTCTAGAATTGCTGCTTTCATCTCTATTATTTTATGTTATACTAGAAAATTATTAATACTAATTTTTTTCATAGTTTTTAGTCATTTAGAGCTGACATAACTTTGAGGTCACATTTTCAGCCATCCATATGTGCATGTGCTTCAATCATCCTCCACCAAACCCCCACGCTAAAGTCCCTCCTCCTCCCCCAGCCCTTCTTCCCATCTTCCTGTTCCCTCTGGTAACAAGTATATTTTTCACAAAGTTCTAAGAATTGTTTTTGTTGTGCTTTCCAGTATATATCTTTTTGTTATTTATATTCCACCATCAAATATCTTTCACTTTTTAACTTAATCAGCATAATTGCCTCAAGTTCCTTCCGTTTTCTCCCAAGGACTCTATTTCATAGCTGAGTAGTATTTCATTGAGGATATATTCCACAGTTTATTCACCCAGTTTTCTGTCATTGAACTCCTGGGTTGGAAGAATAAATATAATTTAAATGACCATATTACCTAAAGCAATTTACAAATTCAACTCAATATCAAAGTCTCAATGACCTTTTTTTTCAGGGAAGTAGGACAATTACAATATTTATCCTATTAAAAAGATCCCTAATAGCCAAAGTAATCCTCAAGAAAAATAGTATTTTTTAAATCTTGCATCTATGTGATTTTACTCCTGAAAAGCAAACATTTTAAAATCTGAGATAGGAATTTTTTAAATAAATAGGATTAACATTGAACTTCAAATAATAAATATGTCTCAGTTCAGTTATTTTCACCCCCTGGGTGTAGTTCAGAAGTCTCAAAAAATATATAGCTAACGCAGAACTCCAATTCATGACCCATTTGATTGGTTTTGGGTGACATTTGGAGGCATAAAAAAATATTTCATTATCTTTTCATGTAGTTTTATAACATTAGCAATCAAAAAGGGCGTTTGGTACCGTTAGGGCTCTCTGAACATGCTATCATTAGTGGAAAAACAAAGAAAGCTAAATATCTAGATACCCAAAATTTATAGCTCATGGATTTATCCGGTATAAGATAGTTAATTTGTTATGCTAATCCATAGCACATTAATTCATAGGAAGTTAATGACTGTCTCTCTGTCCTGTCTCCATGGGATTTAAAACATACCACTTATTCTAGATTTGAAATCTTCCCACATTTATCAGCAAGCAATTATGTCATTTTAAATCTTGAAGAAATCTTGACGTTCTCTTCCACATTTTTGTAGATAGGAAACTAAGGTCCTGAAAAATATGCAGTTTCATTCACTGAGCTGAATAAATAATTTTTCCTATTAAAGCTAGCCATATTATCTCACAGTCATTTGTTTAGTAATAAAGAAGTCAAGGAAACTCTTGTCATGTGATAATTGCTCAGGCCACAGCAGTTCAGACGAGTCACCCACACCATTAGCATTTGGTTATCCACAGGTGCCACCAGAACAGCCTCTTTCCCTCAGCCTGACACTTGTCTTCTGTCTGATGAAAGAGGCACTGTTGTGAGTCTTACCATTTACCAAATTATAGAGAAGGGCTATGTTCAACTATTTGGATTGGAAGTTCTGTACTAATGTTGTCCACAGAAATATAATCTAAGTTGCAAACAGAATTTCAAATTTTGTGCTAACTTCATTTTGTAAAATGTCAGAAGAAACAGATAAAAATATCTTAAGATATATTTTGAAACAAAACAACCAAAATACCATTATTTCAACACACAATCATAAAAACTATTAATGAAATATTTCACACTGTATTTCCTATCTTCTAAATCTAGTGTGTATTACACTCACTACTCATCTCAGTTCAGACTAGCAGTAAGCATGTTGCACAGTGCAGAATGACATGAGATCTCCATTTACTTGAATAGGCTCGAAACAAAAAGGACTGATTACATAATTAATTATGAAATTCATGAATAGTTTAACATAAGTATAATTAAATTAGTGGTCAGTTTTTCGGTCACTCGCATACAGAAGTTAATTGTGCCTAGATTCTAAAGCCATAATGTGTAAATGTAAAATTTCCTCACTGCACTTATCAATTACATGTCCTTGGTCATGTTAGTTAACCTCTTTTTGTTTTCTTTGGTTTCCTCATCTGTACAATAGCAGAAGTAGAAGATTACTTCTCTCCTAAGATGGTTGGACAATTAAGTAAGTCAGTGTCCTAATGCATCCCAGAAAAGTTCTGGGAGATATAAGTATTCTCTAAGAGTTGGCACTTGTTATTTCTCTAGAACAATGATTCTCAAAGGGTGTCCTTTGACTTATACGCGTCTGCTTTACCTCCAACCTTGCTACAGATGTGAGATACTGACTGATTATCTTCATTTTAACAAAATTCCCAGATGATACTTCTGCATATTAAAATATGGGAAGCAATGACCTAGCGCTTAAGGAGAGTAATTATAAAAGTGACAAATATGGCATCTGGGAATTGCAGTTTATACCATAATTTGTAAGGAGAAAATTGTTGTATTAAAACTCTCCAGAGAAATAGAACCAAAGGTATGTTTCTGTACATGTATGTGTGATTATATAAAGGGACAAAAGCCCAAGGAATTCTAAGGATGACAATTAACTTCAATTTTAATGCTTCGTCATCACTAGAAAGACAAATTCATTGTGGCAGAAGAAATAAAGGAAACCTAAGGTAGAAACAGATGTCGCGTGTCAGGTTCTTTCTGTCTCACAGCTCCCACTGGCAGAGCAATCAGAGTTTCTTAACACCCCAGTGAAGTTACTAAAGTAGTGACCCCCCCCCTTTGATCAATGGAGAGAAATGCTGATTTTCCTTCATTACAAAGGATTAAATAGCAGAACTACACCTGGCTTGACTAGAGTGGCATGCCAATAAAGCACATGAGTAAAATTTTCTCACAGATCTTCATAGCACACAAAAGTATGGGGGACAATAATACTATCAGTAGTAATAACAACAACAATAATAGCAACAGCTAGTATTCCTTGATGCCGGTTACTGTACTTGGGGACTTGGCATGATAACTCGTTTAATCATCATAACACAACCTTATAAGGTAGGTGATATTATTATTCATATATTATAACTCAGGAAATTCATACACATTTGGAATGTTACTTACCCAAGTTACCAAAGCTAAGAAGTCACCCAGTTCAGATTGATCTCAGGCCATCTATCTCCTGAAACTATATTCTTAGTCACTTAAACACGCTGCCTCCCTGACAGTAGTTGGAGCAGTCAGTTGGTGGGCTACAAAGATCTAGTTGCTTAATACAAAGTTGGATAATAAATTACCAAATACTCCCTGATTCTAGAAATGCAAATGGCAAACAGGTATATGAAAATATGTTCAACATGATTTATAATCAGGGAAATGCAAATCAAAACCACAATGAGATACCACCTCACACCAGTGAGAATGGCACACATTATAAAAACAGGCAAAAACAAACGTTGGTGAGGGTATGGAGAAAAAGGAACTCTCCTACACTGCTGGTGGGAATGCAAGCTGGTCCAACCATTATGGAAAACCATATGGCATTTCCTCACACTGCTAAAATGAAGCTTCCATACGACCCAATAATATCACTTCTGGGAATCTACCCAAAGGACACAAAAACACTAATCCAAAAGGATACATGCATCCCTATGTTTATTGCAGCACTGCTTACAATAGCTAAGATATGGAAACAATCCAGATGCCCAAAAATACATAACTGGATCAAGAAGATGTAGTACATATAAACAATGGAATACTATCAGCAATCAAAAAAGAGAAACACATGCAATTTGCAGCAACATGGATGGAGCTAGAAGGGATCATGCTCAGTGAAATAAACCAGAAAGAAAGAGAAAAATACTGAATGGTTTTACTTATAACAGAAATATAGGGGAACCAAATGAGAGAGAGACATTTAGTGAGGGGGAGGGAGGATAGGGCTCAAAATGGAGGAGAAAAGAGCACAAAGGACTATGGTGATGGTTCACAGGTGAATTGGTGGTGTGTAATCTATGGGGAATACACAGTAATGTAAAATACATAATAATAATAATAGATTAATAAATAAATAAATAAATAAAACCAGTGAACAATAGAGAATTGGGGATATCTTTCCAGAATATACACAGATTTCAAGAATGTATATCTGAAAATGAATGTCTGAATAATTTCTGTATTATACATATACGTATGAATACAATGTGTATTGAATGAAAAAAATAAATACTGCCTGACTTTATAAAATACATAATTTTAATCTAAAGATTTTCACATATTGCTCTTTCAGAAAACAGCTGGTAAGCAAAGTGATATTTGTACACTGAATATTAGAGTCAACACTACATAGCTAATAAAATATAATGTAACTGAATCTTTGAAAGGTGCTACAGGTTTGACCAAAGAATCTCAAGTTTTTCTCAAAAACTAATAATATTTTGTTAAACCCACATCATTAAGAGCTAGCTGCAGGGAGACAGGTAGTGAAAAAATTAACTTTGCCAATTAGCAGGTTTTCAGGTTGTTCTTACAAACTTTCTGCTTCAGCGACTTCAAAACCAAATGGATTATTAAAATCTAAAATCTCCTTTTGTACACTTAGTTAATCATATTAAATGTTATTATTCTCTGTTCCAACACCTGTGTGGGTGATAAGGTGGAGTTGATAAGGAAAAAGCATTTTGATTTTATGTTTATCACATTTCTGTCAGTACCAGGGGTTTATAGCCTTCTTCCTTGGGTCACCACAACTGACCTTCGATGACATAGTGTGGCCAAGTTCCAAATACTAATCCCTTTATGAGTCTTCTCATTTGCTGTTTTTCAATGGCTCCACTATTTCCTTTCCTGCTGTGTTTGATAATGCAAGTCTCTCCTTCCCTCTTATTCCCCTGTGGACCACCCACTCCATAGACTTTTGCTGCTGTTTTATTTTCCTTGCTCCTAAGGCCAGTCCTCCCTAGGCACCTGCAACAAGCCCACAGTGCAGCTGCTTTGAGTACTGTCCACCCACAGGACCACAGAGACCCATGCCATCAGCCTGTGGGTTGACTCCAGGAGATCTGCTGCTTTTCATGTGGCCAGCTTCTCTGTCATCAGTGACATCAACACTCCTGTCTGGCTGAGGGGTAAGAAGCTTTCAGATTAGAAAAGACGTTCATTGCAGTTCTAGTGGTGGAACAGTCTGAACCATAATTCTACAGAAAACAAAAACACTGCACTCCTTAGCCACGCTCCATGAGGGAAGGAGAAAGGAAAATACAATTTGGTCCTCTTGAACGCTACTCATTCCCCCCAGTATTTTTCATCTCTCTCCTCTGATATCTTTTCCTTTTGTGATATTTTGCCATATGAGCTCTGCCGTGTTGTAGAAACATTTTTATCCTGGAGTCTAAAGACTTTTTCTCTTTAACCTTGAACTGTTTTGAGAGAAAACCAGCAATAGAATTATGAAACTAAAGCAGGAAAACTGGTTTTCATAATCTCCACTTCCATTATAAAGCACAAACCCAATCACAAAGAATTAAAAATCTAGAAATTTAAATGCAAATTAAAAGGCTTTTTTTTTTAGTTTTCAATAATATGAACTAAATTGATAGGTATAAATACTGATGATAGTGGTCTCCAAACATGTCTACTGCAAGATGTATTCAAAAGAGGACCCTTCATTATTTGCTCAAGGTGTCCATTGCTAAACTTCCCCTTTGACTCCTTTATGAATTCTCACTAATGTACAAACCTTTCTAATTCTTCATAGGAACTGGCAGAGGTGCTAACCTCTGCATGTCTGTGGGATGCAGGGTAGGTACAGAAGCCCCAAACTGTGGGGACAGTTAGAATAAAGTGAGCAGACACTGCGCCTGATGAGCGAGTCTCCTCAGACAGGCATCTTTCTTTGGTGGAAAAAAACTGCTTGGTTTCCAACCCATTCTTCAATCTACAATTCTGAGAAATTTAAGTGACTAGCCCATCTGTATTAGTAAGCTGGATTTGATAACTCTAGCGCTAATTTGTACACCTCTGGCAACAGATGCAAAAGTAATTAAAGAGTCAAGAAATCAATTTAAGAGGTAAAATTATTTTTGGCAGGTTACCTCATTTTTTAGCCTATCTTGACAATCTCTTCCTATCTCTCATGATCACTTCCATTAATGAGATTTATTAGGAAAAATATATCAAAAATCTAATTTTCTTTTTCCTTAAATTGTAATGTTCAGTATGAAAAAATACTCTTTAGTCAAATCAAATGGGATAAAATACTGACTGAGTACATTTCATTTTCATTTTACTGGAGAAAACATACTAAGATAGGTAAAATTCAGGGGCCTCCCTGGTGGCGCAGCTGTTGAGTGCTGCGCTGTGGAGCTGTCGGCACCAAGCGATGTGAGTTCGACGCCCAGCCAGGGAGGATCCCACATGATGTGGCAGACCTCTCCTGTCTCACCCGCTGCTCCCCTCAGCAGTGTATTTCTGATCTGCCTGGTCTGCTCCCCAGTCTGTCTCTGGTGAACCCTCTCGCTGCCCCATACCTCTGACCTATACCCCAGCTTGTATGTATAAGTAAATAAAAATCTTAAAAAAAAAAAAGACAGGTTAAATTCAGCTGAATACATTTCAGCATTTGAAAGACACATTTAAGATAATTGCATATGTGAAGGCAGTCATATATCAGGGTTTGCCAGGGACAGTCATTGCATGAATATGAATACCCTGCCCCATTTCATTTTCAAAAGTGTCCCAGTTTAGACAGTAAGTTAGATGTCACACAGTGCATATACCATATGATTCTCAGTCACTGAATTTTGTATACCCTTAACACCATGACCAGTATTTATTCCTGTTATAAAAGACCCTAATTTAACTTAAATCAAATGCAAAATATCAATTTATCTTCTATCTCTGTAGTAGTCACTCCAGATAGAATATTTTTCTATTTTCATATGGACTAAAATGGCTAAAATAAGTGATTATTTT
Source organism: Scalopus aquaticus (assembly GCA_004024925.1). Lineage (NCBI taxonomy): Eukaryota > Metazoa > Chordata > Mammalia > Eulipotyphla > Talpidae > Scalopus > Scalopus aquaticus. Next base: position 84,461 of record PVIJ01002162.1, on the reverse strand, counting down.
CTCTTGGCTCACTTATAAGAGTAAGCCTCCATTTGACATAAACAATAACTTCTGATTTCTCAGAAGCCACTAATAACATGCATTATCCTTTTACATATCTACATTAGTCTGAATAAAATGCCACTGAATAACATGCATGCATACTTTAGAAGTCTTGTTGCATGGAGAATAATTCCTCTCTATTAAAAGTAAAAGAAAAAAATGGTTCTACTACCTTCAGTTTAAGCTTAAGTGGATCTCCCAATGACTGTTTATAACTGCCATTTAGAAAACAATAATCTTAAATCTGTTTTAGAAGAATGATCACCTCCTTTTATTTTGAGGGTGCGGGGCTTAAAATACAATCTATGTGTAGTACTTTTTTGATGCTAATTTTCCCCAGGTTGCTAATTGACTTGTGTTCCTCTAACTCACTCTGTTCCTTAAGGATCATATGGGGGCACTGGTGGTGGGCAGGGTATGAAAATATACATAGGTTGAGTTTTAACCTCTAACCTCCAAAGCAGATAGAGTGATGTAAACCTACTTTACCTCAATAAACATAATGTGAAAAAAAAAGAATTAGGTGAAGACCATCAAATATTAGTAATAGCAAATAAAAATCAATGACAAACTTGTGTTGCTGAAGGTAAAATTTTTAGCACCTGTCTTTGCTCCACTAACTCATAGTAACTCTATGTGGGATTCTACAGTGAAAGAGACCTGTTACTTCTCTGGAACACTTTTGGTTGCTCTATTACAGGTAAATAGGTTCATTATGTTAGCTTGAGCCTAATAGAATGTTAGAAGTAGCAGTGACCCTTGAATCACATTAATTTTATTCAGCAAAAATCTAGGGAGGGAATGATTAGTCACTCAGTAATTTTCATAGTATTTCAGTAGTGAAATTGACCTGTATATGGTTTATTTTACTATCCACATATTACTGTTAATTTTATGTACAATACAAAAAAAAGCTTCACAAAGACCCTTTTCAGTTTGATGTGCTTCTTTTCATAGTGAGTGGTTTTCCATCTGTCTTGAAAATATTTCCAAGCTAATTTCCACTGAATGCAGGAAAATATACAGTGATTCCAATTGGAAAGCCATGGATAGTTTTTCATGAGTAATGAAAGTGCTTGTGTTCCCTTTCTCACTGCCTTCCACAGTCAATAGATACAAAAAACCAGAGGGAGCCTGAGATATTTGTAATTGATTGGGCAAGTGGTAGTAGGTGTATTATTATTTTAATTAATGACATACCACTATTTTACATCCTTGTTTGTTTTTTCACAATATAGTTTTTCCCCCTTGGGTGTGGTCACCATAGATTTCCTACCCCAAAGCACCCAAATTTTTAATTTGACCCTATATTGTCATTTAATTCTTAACCTTTATCATTGTCACCTAATTTTAACCAAAGAGTGACAATGATAAAGATTAAGAATTAAATATATATATATATATATATATATATATATATATATATATATATATATATAAGATTAGTGTCTATAAGCTAGTTTGTGTCCTTTTATTTACCTATTTATGGTCATGTTTTGGAAACTGAAAATTTTTTCCCAAATTCCTTATTCTCCATGCATTCTTTCCAATACTCCTGTGGACATCCATTAATTTGTACTTATTTTCTTATTCATTGTTTGGATTTCACACAGACTCTAGAAAGTATCTGGAAGAATATAATTTAAAAGAGAGAATAGAATTGTAAGTTGAGCAGTCATAAAACAGTTTCTCATGTTGGGACATAATGAATTAACTGTGAGGAACTGTTTATGACCATATCAATGATTTTTCAGAATCTTATGATAAATTACTGAGGATACAGAAATAGCAGTCTCAATAACATCCCTAAAAAGGATGTGTTGCTCAGAGTAATACAAACTGGGTAAATTTGGTGCATTTTTCCAAATACTATTTCATAAAATACAACCTCCTCAACTAATGCATTTATTTTTTTTCTGACAATTTCGTTATAATATATGGCTGCAGGAAAATAGAGCTGATGTGCTCAGTCCCCAGAACTTGGAAATATCATGGTTTAAATGTGAAAATGACTGGTTAAAGTCTTTAAATTCTAGAAGATGCTGATCTGATGATTTAAAGGGATACATTTCTATATCATAGCTATCCAAGCGAGAGTAAGGCGATACATGTCTTTGGTTAACTGTTTTATTTGCTTGCTTTTTATTTTAAATTTTGTCAGAACATTAACTCTGTGAAAGCCTAAAAAGACCTTAGAATTTATACAATTAACATAATACTCATTACAAAAGGTGAGTAATCACAGTGATATTACAACCTTAAAAGTATACTTTGGGGAACTCCCTGGTGGTGCAACCGGTTAAGCGCAGCACTGTGGAGCTGTTGGCAGCTGCAACGCCAGTTCAGTGCCCAGCTGAGATTCCCACATGGCGCAGCAGACCTCTCCTGCCTCACCTGCTGCTCCCCTCAGCAGTGTATTCCTGTCGATCTGCCTGTTCTGCTCCCCGCTCTGTCTCTGGTGAACCCTCTCACCGCCCCACACCTCTGGCCTACAACCGAGCTTGTATGCAAAAATAATAATAATAAAAATATTTTGGAAAGTTCTTATTTTCTTTAATTGTGTTAATCAATGAAAGTGAGCTAACATTACCCTATTCCTTTTCTTTTGCTGTTTCAGTTGAAGAAGTCACTGGATTATGGGTCAAATGACCTGTGTTCTGGCCCTAGCATTTGCTAACTGTGGAAAAGGAGATCACTGTAATTCAAAATACTGTTGGGAGACGATTCTCCTGGGTCTCATGCGTTTGGCATGTCTTGAGAGCAGAGGTACTGACAGCCTTTGTTGGGTCTTGAAAAGTTTATCTTCCCGAGGTCTGTGTAGTTAACAACCCTGGAAGTTAGAGATAAAAATCTTTCCGCAGAGTAGAAGTTAAGTTTGTTTACTCGCCAGTATAATAAAAATAATGTTTTCCTCTGGGAAAATGTTGGGCAGGTTGCTTTACGATCCCCTATAAAATAGCAGGGTTCCCTAAACTTGGAACTTGACACAACAATTGCCTCCTTAGAGCTTGGGTATTTAATGTGAACATGAAAAGTAGGTTCTTCCTGTGTATTAATGAATTGTTTTGTTTCTGACCCAAGTCTTGTAACTTCTAATTTCCATAACACCATAGCAGGTTAACATGTTAACTTGCAAGCAGAGTAAAATCTTCACAGTTCTTAGCAGATCCTATAATTTATTTATCTTTAGACTAGAGGGACTCGCTTATTAGTTTAAATTTACTTTTTAGTTCTGATTCAGTGAGGAAGTAGAAAGAGTCTTGTTACATTTCTCCAAGAGTTTATTGTCTTCTAGGGTTTAAAAAATGTGCAGAAGTTTTGTGGGCACTGTTCCTTCACCGCAAAGGAGAGTCAACCATTCTGACCATGGCTATGACTGCTTGAAGAGCTAAATGGGAACTGAGGGTAAAAAGCAGATTGATGAGGGCACAGCTTGTTTTATTCCTTTAGCAGAAAGGAAACGATTAGAGACTGTCATCTGCATGACTAGGAAAACCAGAACATAAGGTGACTGCTGTAGAATCTGATCCCGGTGAGGAGAGGGGCAGCAAAAGTTATTTTTATCAAAAGCCATTGAGATATGGGAACATAAGTGAAGCAGTTCACGGTTCCAGTAATAAAACATAAAACAGAATGGGAGTTACTAGAATGCTTCTCCTTTCTGCACAGCACACTCTCTCTTCAGCTCCATAAGGACTCAGTCTGGAATAGCTCAATGTTTTCTCAAGTAGCTGTATCAGAACAGCAGCAGAGACTGTGGTGCTCAGCGGGAAATGACACTCCCCATGAAATAGCGGTCCCCAGTGTCAGCCTGGTGGGAGACAGTGGAAGGTACTTAGAGAAGCACCCTGTAAATATTTGACAAGAATTCCCGCAGTACTGATGTCTTACTTGAGCTGGTTGGAATAAAACCTAAAGTATTTGATTTTGGTCATTAACATTCATGTGGCTTCATTTTAAAACCCATGCCTAGTGAGACATGAGAACACTTAAACTAGACAGTAAATACAGTGAAATATGGAGATGTAACAAAGCTAAGTATTGTGGAAACATAGAACAGAAAATATTTGTGTTAGATCTTGAGTGATGAATAGACTTTTGGTAAGTAGCTAATAAAATAAAATAGATTCCTTTACAGAGGAAGCTACTGCAAAGGGATAAACTCTGGATTACATATTGCAAGTTAAATTTTTAAATTTTGATTTGCAAGAGCCCAGTAGCAACACTTTCAAGATTGAATGGTAAGTACCACCTAACTGTCAAATATGTTCAAAAGATACATTTTACATATACAAATCTGAATTTCTCACCTCAAAAAATTATCTAGTACAGCTTGAGTGTCCCATGCTTTGGAAACAAAAATTCTGTTAAGGAAATGATTATTTAATTATGTCCTTTGATATTTTTGGTCCCTTTAGCAGGTATATGTGTTTATTGATTCTGTGAAAGTTTGTCAATAAATGTGCTCTTCCATTTTATATATCATAACACCATAATATTTTTATTTTAACTAGCATTTAACCAGTAATTGATTAATAAATATAATATTTTTCACAGTTCTTTAAAGATATAATTTCTCACCTATAAATTATTCCCCTTTAATTTCAGCTTCATCAGTCTAGGTCAGTTAGGACAGTTTGAATTTAGGTGAATGTTTGAAAACAATGGGAGAGGGCCTCCCCGGTGGCGCAGCGCTGCGCTGTGGAGCTGTCGGCAGCGGCGAGGCGAGTTCGACTCCCAGCCGGGGAGAATCCCACATGGCGCAGCAGACCTCTCCTGCCTTGCCCGCTGCTCCCCTCAGCAGTGTATTTCTGATCTGCCTGTTCTGCTACCCGCTCCGTCTCTGGTGAACCCTCTCGCCACCCCACGCCTCTGGCCTGTACCCCAGCTTGTATGTATAAATAAAAAATAAATATTAAAAAAAAAGAAAAGAAAACAATGGGAGAAATATCTCTAAGCCCTTTGTGTGTAGAATTTGATAGCAAATATGGGGTAGAGGAAAAATGCTTTGACTGGTCTCCATAGCTTAATGTACTAATTTTTTTTTTTTTACTCATAATGATTACAAAATCAAAGTACAGTATGGCCTACAAAAGTGAGGCATTGCTAAGTTTGAGAAGTTCTAAGGAATTAAGTTTTGATTTCCCCTATTTTCTTTAATTTTTATGTGGAGATATGCAATTTTGTATTTGTTTACTACAAGTATCATAGCATTATTTGGCAATATAATAAGTAGTACTTTAACTCACATCATTGGAAATTACACTTGATATATTAAAACACCCTGCTCTTTTGAAACAAAGAATTTTTTAAAATATGTGGTTTCACAAGTAGCAAATACAAAATATCCAACAGTATAAATATTTGTCTTTTGGGTGAGGCCAGGGGTCTGTTTTACTGAGTATTCCATCTGTGACTTCATAACTGTGGTAGTTTTGCAGACAGCTGCTCTGTTGCTCTCCAGGACACCATAATTCAAGGTGAGAAATGTGTGGGAGATGAGACTCTTCCCGTTGATAGGGAAGACCTTTGATTATTTCCCTTGAATATATATATTTACTTACATGCACATACATGCATACACAAAAATATACTATTGGTGTTTAAAAAATAAGCAAAACAAAAAGTAATGAAACTGATATGATTTCAACCTGAGCATTGCTTTCTTATTCTACAAGAACAATGTGGTTTGTCTGAAAGAAAGATGTTTCTACATTTTCCTTACATGGTACAAATGTCATGTAAGAGAATGAATTCACTTAACTATAGATAAGTGAATGGATCCCCAATAGATTATCCTAGGTCATATAGTGCAGTAGAATTGGTCATCGTGGTTGACTTCCACATCCAAATTCATGGTTATAGTGTTGATTGTTTTTAAACAAGCTAGTGTTTCTGCAAGAGGGTGGTCCTCAGGGAGGGGGAGTGTACCAGTACCCCATCCCCACCTCAGGCTGGAGAGTGCCATCATCACCGAAGAAAGGATACTGAGGACTGAGGGAGGAGCTAAGGAGGGGTTTTGAAACTTAAAATCCAGACCTGGGAGGTTGGAGAGGGCTTTTGGTCCGTGGTGTGGATTGGCCAGAGTTTTTCCTGAGTAGGCGAGAGGAGTCCAGCTCAGCGAAACTGGTAGGACGTTTTTACCAATTTATTTATTTATCTTTCTTTTCCCTTTTTGTAAATAAATCTTTTTATTAATTTTATTGTGTGTGCCTGCATTTGAGTTTTTAAGTCTATTATAAGCACATGATGAGGACCCAGACAGGCACCTTGTAACATACAAGGTAACACGGGGTTACCTTGTAACATTTCAACTTAGATTTGTTTTTGTAAGTGTGTAAATCCAGGGAAATGTGCAGACTTTTGATGTGTTTTTTGACATTAACTACAACATGACCTCATAACTGTTGAGTTCAAAGTATTTTTTTCTCTAGGCTTGTCTCTCTCAGCACTTTCGATAGGAGCTTTCCCCACTAGACCATAAATTATTGCAGGCAGAAACTGTATCAACCTTAGTTAATATTTAGCTTCGTTTATTCCCTAGCACATATTAGAAACTAAACACTTGTGGAATAAGTGTGACTTATCCTAACTATGGCCTCTCTCTTTTGCATTTCTTCACAGCCTACAAAAAAGCAGTCTTCTTTCATTGCTTATTTATCCCCCCTTTTAAGCAATATCCTTCTCATTCTGTTGAAACTGTTTACATCTTACAAAAGTGAACAATAGTCATTTGTTTGCTTAATTCAATAGCTTCTCATTAGCCCTCACACTGTTTGACCTCTTTGCAATATTTCACCGTTATCCACACCTCATTTTTTGAATTCCTTTTTCCTTTGAAATTCATTTGACTTTTGTCAAACTACTTTATCTTTATCCTCTTCCTATCTATAGAATCTCTCCCTCTTTGTGTAGACCATTAAATTTGATAGTTATGAAGGCTTTGCCCTCAGATTTATTCCTTTTTCATGGTACTTACTCTTTCTGGACATTTTCACTCATTCCCAGGAGTTGAGCTCCAAAACCTATATTAATGATTCCTAAATCTACACACAAGTTTTAACATAATTTTGTGAATACTTTGCATATTGAACATCCCCATTCAGGCATTGTATAAGACCACTTTATCTTAAAAAAGAACAAACAGAGAAAACCAGTAACAAGTGAAATGGACTCTGGTTAGCTTAGGGAAAATCAAAGGAAGAAAGAAAGGCTTACTAGAGTCATTACAAAAAATTCCAGGGATCCTAAGGGAGGTGATGTATGGCTACTACAATAGGCCAAAGTCCTGGGTGGAAACTCAGGAGATAGCTTCTCTCCATTTCTCACTATTTGTGCCTCCATTCACGGCTCCAGCTATTCCACTCTTTAGTCCACATATTGGAATGTGACAACTAATTGTCATAGAGTTTACATATCCTTAATTTTGGACATTCAGAGAGAGAATCACTTTGCTTTCTCTTTCCAGTTTAATAATTTGAGGTATGGATTGTGTGGCCCATGCTATGAAGATAATTCACCCAACCAGTGCATTCCAACCAGAGCCCATGGCCACTGCACAAAAGATGTCTGCTTCAAACTATGAGAAGTGAGAAGAGACAAGTCTCCAGAATAAAGGAAATGAGTGAAGAGATCAGATCTGATTGGTAGAATAAACAATAGGTTTCCTTATGATGCCCCTTGCCCCGGGAATACCCTGAGTAAATGCCAAACTCATTGTTATCTACCCACCCAACCTCACCTCCTGAAAGAGTGAGAGAGAGAGACATCTCCAGATTCCTTCATTAAGAGGGAATTCCTGGCCAGATTTAAGGTAACGTTGCTGAGTTTTCTCTGCCCTCTTTATAACCATAGACAAACATTTTTTTAGACCATCGGTTCTAACACTGAACTGTCTACTGGTTTATTTCTCAATCGCTTAGTCATCACCTCTCACATACTCTCATCTCCTGTCTCACCTGTGGTCCTGTGACCTTGTCATTTGCTCTCCCAATCTTTATTCATACAGGACTAACAACCTACAGCACATCTTATCTTTATTTAAAAGGCATCACAACTATAGAATAAAATAAAAAGTTCCCAGTTTTGTCTGGCTGCTCCTCATCCAGAGAATTCCATCACTGTGCATAGTCATCTCTGATTCCATCTCATGATCTATATTAGTTATTCAACTCCTTAGACTTTTGTGTAAGTCAGTTTCTGCCTAGACATTGCTTTTATTTATTTATTTGGGGAAAATCTTTCTCATTTTTCTGCATTTACCTCAAGACTCAATTCAAATATCATCCACTCTCAAAAGCCCATTTTTATCCTTAAATATCAACAAGGATATTAATCTTGCCTACCTTACTTTAATTCAGTGCGGTACTTTTAACACCTCTTAATTTTTCAACAGGTTGTTATTCATTTCATGCATTAGCATTTAGACATCTAATACATTTTATATGTCCCTCTCTTGTTTAGAACTTTACACAAGGGTCTGGTGCAGTGAAAGAATAGGTGAATATTCATGTATGAAAATTAGAATATTTTTTATCGTTGATCATGGATTTTCAAATGGTTCCTTTTTGGCATGCAAATTTTCAAATAGTAAGAAATCTATTTTCATTGGGATGTCTTATACAAAATTAATCAATTTAAAAATTGTCACTGAGTTCTCCCTATGTGACCCATGGCACTGCTGAAAGAGCAGCACCATCAAGTCCTTTATTCTGTAGGAATAAATGACCTATAAACAAATAACAATATTGCAACTCAGATTATATATGTTATAAATACAAGAAAATGCCTATAGGAAAAAAGATAAAGATGAATTTTGGTTGGAAATTAGCACTGCAAATGGAATCACATACAGCAGAGGTGGATATAGTCTCAGATGGCGCCCAAAATGAACATTTTGTTGTTTATTAAAGTTCGACGTAACTGCAATACACAGTGTACTTTAACTTATAAATTATTTTTTAATTTCAACCAGAGTCATGATTCATAATGCTTACAAAAACCAGCAGATGACAAACATTCACACACACACACACACACACACACACACACACTCACACACGCTTACCTGCTAAAGTTGGTAATTTCACTGACTGAACTTTCAGTTCTACATTTGAGTTAAAGGCTAAGATTAACATGTGTTAAAATGAGGATTTGCTGAGACTTACCTGTGGGTAACAGAGTGCCTATATAAAGCAGAGTCAGTCATCAAGTCAAGACGAAAGTGTTTGTTCTCTACTCAGTTTTCTAAACCCAGGCATTGTGTATTTAAGAGCAAGCTTAATGGCGAGTCTCTAGAAAATAGAGAGTATAATGTTGGCAAACAAGTCAGTCCCCACTAAATAAGCTAAATCCAGACAATCACGCTATAATAAATGGTCAGAGACTAGAAGAGAACAAAGTTCAACATTAGACAGTGTCTTGTTTTTCTCATTCCATTGCTTGCTTTTCAATCTCTCACATTAAGAATTGACATTAAATAGTTTGTGGGATCTGATCAGAAATGCACAGAGGACTTGGGCCTGCTCTAAGAACATTTTCCTGGCAACCTCCTTGTATTTAGTAGTAACTGAATGAGTAGTCCGTGTGATTCTAAGGAAAGTCTAGAATTGACTTCAACCTATCCTAGACTTTGACATACATATCAATTTATGTGGCAAAGCATTACTTCAGGGAGCAGCGTGGTAGGTTAGATGCTAGACTTAGAAAAATTTAAAATTTATTTTAATTTTTACTTTAATTTTACCTTGTTTGAATTTTGCTTTAAAAGAACAAAAATATTTATTTTTCAGGATGTCACAATTAGTTACCAAAATAAATAATTCCATTAGATTGATTTTGCCATCAAACATTTGAATAATGAAATTTACTTCTGATTCAAATTCCCCATTGTTGGATTCTATTATTTTCTTTTGTATTATTTTGAAAATGCCTCTTAAGCCCATACATAATGAATGAGAGACTAATAATATACAGATATATTCCTAAGTGCTTTCATTCTTGATTATTCATGACATCTATTTCTTCTTCAGACGTCAGGGTAAAGAGCTCTGGGCACAAGATGACCTTTTCCTCCATGACCAGTAGAAGATGGAAATGCATTTTGTATGAGTAATTTCTCTATTGATCAGTATTCTATCAAGGACCATCTGATGAATGTTACTGAATTGTTATCTCACCAGGGCACACAGTAGGGCACCGTGGTCAGCATCTGTTTTGATTAGTCACTTAGCTGATGAATAATTTTAACAATGTAGATTGATATACATATATGATAGTTATTTATCTCACATGGCACATGCCTTTTCGTTTTTTATAAACTCATCAGGGATAACTGGAAGAAAATTTGGAAGTAATAGTCACATTGCTATGGGAACTAATAACTTTCCTTTTTTGCCTGTTCTTTGGCACCTGCCCACATGTAACCTCCTAACCATTCAGATTTCATATGCTATGAGATTGTTCTATCAATTGTCCTAGCAATTTCCAAAATCACACTTCATTTATTTTACTAAACCTGTTAATAATCTCGGTATATTTTACCATATTTCACAACATTTAAGAAAGTATACACCTCTCTGCTCTGCCAACTAATAGGCAGCCACAATAGCACCCATGCGTGAGTGCATCTCCATCCATATTGGCCAGACTTCTCTCCAGATCAGCAATGCCTGCTAGGAGCTCTACTGCCTGGAGCATGGCATCCAGCCCTATGGCCATGCCCAGTATACAAGACCATTGGGAAGGAGATGACTCCTTCTACACCTTCAGTGACATGGGCACTGGTAAGCATATGCCCAGGGCAGTGTTTGTAGACTTGGAACCCACAGTCATTGCTGAATTTCTCATTGTCACTTACAGCCAGCTCTTCTATCTGGAGTACCTCATCACAGGCCATGAAGATGCTGCCAGTAACTATGACCGAGGGCACAATACCATTGGCAAGATCATTAATCCAGTTTGGAACTGAACTTGCAAGCTGTTTGACCAGTGCACAGGTATTCAGGGCTTCTTATTTTTCCAAAGCTTTGGTGGGAAAACTGGTTCTGGGTTTACTTCCCCATTGATGGAAAATTTCTCTGTTGATTATGGCAAGAAGTTCAAGCTGGAGTTCTCCATTTACTCTACCCTCCCCCACCCCAAGCTTTCTAGAGCTGTAGTTGAGCCTACAACTCCATCTTCACCACCCACACTACCCTGGAGCACTCTGTGCCTTAGTGGTAGACAATGAGGCTATCTATGACATTTGTATAAAATAGAGACATGGAAAGAAAGGAAAAGTTATTATATAGTGAAGCCCTTTTCACAAAGAACAATTTTATGAACTCACTGCTTCAGATTTATAGTAATAAATTTCTATGGCAGTCCATAGGAATTCAACAGGTTATTATGCTCATAAATTGAACTGGTAATCTATATTAAATATATGTGGTTATAAGACTGGTATTCAGAGTAAATTATGAAAATAGTTTAATAGAATTTCTTGCCAGAAAAATATATTCCTTTATTCATTCACTAATTCTTATCTCAGTGTATGGTGCTGAAAACTTACTCTCTGCTGGGCACAGGTCCTGCCCCCACAAAGTCACATTAGTTTGGGCTCTTACCCAGAACTATTACAACAAACCTTTAACTGGATCGTTGCTTCTACTCCTGGTTCACTTTAATCCATATTCCAAACTGAAACCAAACTGATTTTCGTAGTATGGAGTCCTCACCATTTATTCAAAGCCTTAATCAGTGACTGGCATCCTGCTGAACTCAGAGTGCAAGATAAAAATCCTAATTCTGGTCCTGGCCTTCAAGGTTCTTTGCAGTCTGACTCATGTTTTCTTTAGCCTCACCACCAGGCAGCCTCCCTCTTTGAATATCACACCAGGGCTTCTCTGATGTCCTCATGGACACCAACTACTTTTTTGAGCCTTTTTTTTTTTTTCCTCATGATATGCCCATCTGCACATTCTTGGTTTGGCCAACTTCTATTCTCAGCTCAGCTGAGATACTTCATCAAAACAACATTCCCTGAACTAGATCTTCATAGACTCTTCATAGGCTCTTCCATCAGAAAGTCTCCATTTACAACTGACACATCAATCGCTGCACTTATTTAAGTACTTTTAAAAATCAAATAATAGAAGCCTTTCTATTAGCTCCATGAGTTCAGAAATCACATCATATTTATCTTGGTGCATACACATTTAGCATAATGCCTGGTGTTTATGAGACATGAACTCAAAAACCAGTTATTAATGTCTAATGAAATGAGTGTATGGATGTGCTAATGGTGGTAAATACATGCAAGCTTTTCCTAAAAACAAATCAAAATTAATTCACTAGGCTTTCATCTGCATGTCCAATTTCCAAATTGAAATATGTAAATATGATTAAAATAGGGTTCTTTTTAGAAAACAATGCTAGACCATAAAGTAAAGAAAGTAAGTAAAAGAGCCAAGTAGGGGGAAAAAGTCAAAAGAATTATTAGAAAAACAAGTTAAAGTGAGAGAAATTTGAGTGCTAGTTTCATTTTAACAGTAGTGCTTGTTAACCATTGTGCTTTTAATAATATTTTTAAATACCTGGGAATTTGGGGGGTATTAGACTGTCTCTCCTTCTAAAACATCACAAAGGAAATCCCTCTTATGGAATACTCAGAGCTTCCAGCTGAGTACCTACATTCCCGAGTTGACCCTCCAGGTTTTGAGATCAGGGTAGAATTGGGCTCTCCTACTCAGGTGAATTGGTTTGCTACTTCATCCTCAATCAGATTTATTTCTGCATTAAAAAGTAGGGCTTATTTTCCTTAAGTACTTTTAAAAATCAAGGCTCTTTCTTCTCAGGTTCCATGATATAGAAAGATGCACTATACAGATCAAAAAACCCAATTCATGGGTGAACTAAGTGTCATGATTTCTACGCCTGATCTGAATTAAAATTACTATAAATTCAAAGTAAATACAATAATATGACTTCTAGTTGTACAGTTACAGTTTTAACAGAAGAATCAATCATTTTGATTGATAACAGTTAAGATGTATTTTAATTTCCAGATGAACGAATAAAATCTACTTTAATATCTCATCATTACCTGAAAGTTCAGTTTGCTTGTTGGTGCTATATTGCCAAATCAAAGTGAAAACATACTTTTCTGAATAATGCATTTATAGATTACAAAATGATATTTTAATAGGAACACGATTAACATCTCATAAGGAATTCAAACAAATATCTCCTTTGTCATTACAGTTCACAAATGCCATGAAGTAATAATAATCTAAATTATTTGTTTCCTTAAGGATCTGTTTAAATGTGCATGCTTTTCACTGTGACAGATGAAATGACATAACTCTTATTCTCTAAAATGTCATTTTACTGCACAATAGAGGTGGAGTGGCAAAGATAGAGAAAAAGGGAACTAAAAAATATTGTATAACCATTTTTTTAAATGTTAGATATACATCTTATAAGAAAGCAATTGTGAATGATATTCAAGATGAGATAAGTAGAAAAAATAAAAATCTCAGAAATAACAATGAAAGAGCTTCATTATTTAACTCTGAAGTAATGCTGAAGTTCTTAATAGCAAAGAATCTAGCAGAGAAAAATCTTTTCATTTTAGCACTTCCTTTGTGAAATTATTCAATGCTTTTGATATAGAGTGACACTACTTAGAACATTAGATCATTAAAATATTATTAAATAAGAGACATTTTTAGAAAAGAAAATTCTATTCAGCTGTAGTATAAATACGTATATATTCAGTTTCAATCCATATGGTAAAAAGATGATACATGCACCTAGAAAAAAATTGAAATAATGCAAAAAACATATAATACAAAGCAAATTGTATTCCTACTTCAAAGTTACAAGTTCTTTTATGTCCTTCCAGAAATAGTTCACAAATATATAAATGCACGCTCATATATGTATATTCCCATATTTGTTTTTATATAAAATAGGGACCTATTGTTTCATACTACTTTTCTTTTTCAAAAAAGATTTATTTATTTATGCATACAAGAGCTGGGGTGTAGGCCAGTGGTGTAGGGGGTGAAAGGATTCACCAGAGACAGAGTAGGGAGCAGAACAGGTGGATCTACTGAAGTACACTGCTGAGGGGAGCAGCGGGCGAGACAGGAGGGGTCTGCCGCACCATGTGGGAAGCTTCCTGGACAGGAATTAAACTCATGCTGCAATGGCTGCAGATAGCTTCATAGGCTGAGCCTTAACCTGCTCCGCCACCAGGGAGGCCCCTGCTTTATACTACTTTTCTACTTAATAATGTAACATGGAGAACTGTTACAATTCCTTTGAGGTATATTTTATATGCCAAAAAAACAAAACAAAAAACAACTAAACCTCAATCTACTTAAATTATGCAATTTTATGAAATTTGAGAGTTCTATACCTCCATAAAACCACTACCACAGTCAAGACACAGAGCACCGCCCTCTCTTCCTGAGCCCGTGTGGTCAGACCTTCCTTTTGCCCCCATGCAAGCAACTGCTATTGTGGCTTTTGTCTCCATAGATTCATTTGCAATTTCTAATTTTTCAGTTTCATCTATTGATTGATATTTGGTTTGCTTCCACTTTGGAGCTATTTTAAATAAAGCATCCATAAGCATGTATATACAAACCATTACATGGATGCATGTTTTCATCTCTCTCAGGTAAATCCTTAACGAGTGAAACGTCCTACTTAAAACTAATGTTAATTTTTTAATAAGCTGCTAAACTATTTCAAGGTAGCTATACTATTTTACAGTTTCATCTGTAGGGTATCTTTCACTGCTTAATTTTATTTTTTTTTTTAATATTTGACCAGCCTAGCATTTATTTTGATAAAAGAGTCAGAGACCAAGTATCACACAACTCCACAAAAACAAAGCAATTATCCCTGTACTATTTATTGGATAATTATATATTTCCTACTTCTTGAAGTAGGAATTTTCATACATTTGGGACTATTTCTACATTTTGTATTTCTTTTATATCTCTTCATGTATCACTTCCATATTATTTAGTGATACATTTATTTTAGAGGGATCTCTGATGGCAAAAAAAAAAAAAGACCTGGATTAGTCTAAGTAGAAACAAAAGGAAATTTATAGCTATCTAATGGTATTTCCTATGCCCCATGATTTCTGCAGCAACTTACTCATGATGTCATAAAGTGCCCAATTCTTTACATCTTCTGTTTGGATATACCCATGTTTGGCTTTAATCATTGGGCTGGAAGTGTCCAGAGTCAAACAAGCAACACACAAAGAAAGACTAATGAGACAGGAAAGTCTCTTCAACAAATGATTTTGTGAAACCTGGACAATCACATGCAAAAAAATGAAACTAGACCACCATATCCCACCATACAAAAAAAAATGAACTCAAAATAGATTAAGGACTTGGCTGTAATTCCTGAAACCATAAACTATATAAAAGAAAACATAGGCAAAACACTCCACAACATTGACTTCAGAAGATTAATCTTCAACAGCAAGGGAAACAAAAGCAAAAGAAGCAAATGGGACTATTTCAAGCTGCACCGTGAAAAAAAAATGTCATTAAAACAAAGACACCCACCAAATGGACGAATATGTTTGTATATATCCAACAAGAGGCTAATAGCTAATGTCCAATATCGACAAAGAACTCATGCAACTCCAAACAAGAAACAACTAGTACAGTAGAAAAACATTGGGCAGAGGAGTTAAACAGATAAATAGACAGGGAAGATATAAAGATGGTCAGCAGACACATGAAAAATGCTCATCATCACATAGCATCAGGGAAATGCAAGTCAAAGCCACAATGAGATAGCAGCTCACAGTTGTGAGAATGGTCCAGATCAAAAAGTCCAGTAACAAGTCTTGGAGAGGGTGTGGAAATGAATCCTCCTCCTATACTTTTTGTGGGAATGTAGACTAGTCCAGTACCTATGGAAAGCTGTATGGAGTTTTCTTAAATGATACAGCATTTCCACTGTTATCTATCTACCCAAAGAATGTAAAAATATTAACTTGAATGGGATATATGCAGTATTATGGTCATTGCAGTACTATTTGCAATGGAATACTCATGAAAGAGATTAAATCTAGCCATTTGTAACACCATGGATGGAGCTAGAGGGAATTATACTAAGTGAAATAAATCAGAAGGAGAAAGACATATACTAAATGATGTTGAATATAAACAAATAAAATAAATGAACACAGGACAAAACAACCAATACAAATTCTAGGATTCTGGCTGTAGAACTCATGCCACCAATGACAAGGTTGAGAGGTGGAAAGAAAGCGTGGAGGGGACCCAATTGACTATGGCCGTCTTACAGCCTCAGCTACATCATTAAAACATGTATCCTGGAAGATAAGAAAACAGCTGCAATGTGACAAATGTTATGGTACAGTGACTAATTAGTTGTAGGATGTTCAGCAAGCAAGTAGATGATAGTACTAATACCAATCCCTGCCCCAGTTATGACAGATGTGATAACCAAAAATTTCCCCAGAGACTGCCAAATACTCAGGGTAGAGTACAAAGGAGGAAATACTTCCAGTTGAGAATTCTTGCTGGAGCAAAATATGGAGACTTCCTCACTTGCATTTCTTGCAATAGCCACAATCTCAATTCTAGAGAGTCCATTAATTACCACTGATTAAATCTAAGCTAACGGGTCCTTAATTGACCTTTCCAAGCTCTTTCATAGTGAAGCACGCAAGGCAGGAGAGAAACAGGGGTTGAGATGCCTCTAAGAGAATCCCTCTATTTGTTTTCTTCATTTGGAAGGTGTTGTTTGCTTGCCAGAGGACTGGGCTTGGTGCTTTGCCCTCCCCTTAGAATCTACATTATAGTTCCATGTCGGTTATCAATAGCGAGAATCTACTAATCAAGTTCTCTTTGCATATGACGCTGTTCTCAGTGACACATTTCATCAGTTTAATATGCTGTGACTTACGAAAAACAAACCATTTTGAATACAATAAAAGCATCATTTTGGGAGTCAAATTTATCTGTTTCGTGAGAGGCTGTTGGAAAATCATGACTGCAGTTCATTCTGCACTGAATGATTAGCCAGGAAGAGTCACGAATTTCTCATTTCCCATTCTCTGAGTGCTTCTCTAATTCCCGTGGGGGTGATTTAGACAGTGGCAGAGTCTGATTTTCCTCCTGCTTCACTTTCAAATTGCAGCACGAATAATATTATCAGGTCTTTATTGGTGGATCACGAAAATTGTATTAGTTTCTTATTTCCAGAAAATCTTTCATTTAAATGTTCAGCTTTTTAAACAAATCTTTGCACATTACATTTTCAGTTTGTTTAGCAGTTTTGGAATACATATTTAAAAAGAGGGGAATTTGGGAGGGAACAGAAAAGGGACAAAGATACAACCCTTCAGTGGGATAGATGCCTCTCTACTGTCCACTACAAAAATACAAAGTCTACATTATAACCTACAATATAAAGTCTACATTTTAATCCTTTTGAGATATATTTCACGTAAGATAAGTGAATGTGATAGACAATAACTATGAGTTAAAGAGAAATCTGGCTTTACCCACTTTGTATGACATTTAATGTCTCCTTGTTTACTTTATTCATAAATAGGAGTAAAAAACTTCATTTATTAAATAAGAATTTATTGAGCACCTAATATGTATCCAAAATATTTTGTGCTTAGAAGACAAGGGAAAATAGGAAAGATTCCCTTGTTGTCCACATTAATATTAATACATTAATATTCAAAGAGAACTTATCTGATAAGCAATATATTATGCAAAGTTGGGAACACAAAAATAAATCAAAACAGCAGAGTTTAGTAATTAATAATAAGATTCTGAGACTATAAGTTGTATAAGATAATGCAAATTTATACACAAGTGTTCTATACAAAAAAATTGGCAAAATATCATGAAGACAACCTGAATAAATGGTGAGAAATATGATGTCCTTGAATGGGAAGGTGTCATATTATGTTATCCCATATCATTATACAATCAAAACAAATAAAAATATTGTCAAAGAACATGAATGGAAGGTTTCTATTGCTTTGATTATATTTGGTGCAATATTAAGTCACAAAATTTTGGAAATGTTTATTAAATCTAAAATAATCATATCCTTGATACACATTTTCACTACTAGATAGTTATCCTCCAGAAACAAGTGCCAAAGCATTGCAACAGGAATATTCACTTCTACTTTGTTTTGATAACTGAGAATTCAAATTCTCATCAGAAGGGAAAACACTATGATACTCTGCTTGATAGCATGCTAGTCATTTGACATAATGAGATTGAGCTGAATTTAACACTGTCAAAAAACCTTCAAGTTATATTGCTAAATGCAAAAGAAAGTTTAATTTTAGAGCAGTGAGTATTATATGACATTTGTCTATAAATATAGACCAACAATACTATTAGTAGGTGATTAGCAAAAAGTAAAAACTATACAGCCAGCAAAAAGCAGGGTATAATTATGGAGCTTGTTTAACACTGGTGTTGTTGCGCAATGCTATGAAAAGAAATTCCTTGAATCTTTTTAAATTATTCTTCCCTTGTTGAAAACATGAGCTGTTGTAGAGTAAGTTTGTCTAAAAAAAAATGATTTAAGAACACTCATCATAAGACTTACATTCATGGTGTATTTGACAATTTTCTCTGCAAATTTACCCAGTTTAACATTTCTTGGTTTTTTAATGGTGATGTTTGTGTATAACTGAATTATAAACATCTCTGATGAGTTAGTGAAAAATTTTGCTTGACTTCTGTGAATTTTTCTATTTGATTTTTGATGTCTTTGAATTAATTAGGTTGGAAGGAAGAATTACAAGTTAGTAACTGTGCTTAACCCACAAAAATCCTGATCTAGTTGGGTAGTTGCTATATCTATAGAGGATTAAAAATGTGAATTGTAATTACTCCATTTCAGAATGCACTGAATATTAGAGCGTACTATATATACACCAAAATTACTGATTCAGGAATATTTTAAAAATCTTTATACATCTCCAAAGTGTCAGACAGTGTATGTTTTCATGTAAAATATATGGTGACATCAAAATTTCCTTAGCTTTTTATATTTTTTTTTTTTTAGCATAGAACTGGGGTGTCGGTCAGAGGTGGGGGAGTGAGAGGATTCATGAGAAACAGAGTGGGGAGCAGAACAGGCAGATTTACTGAAATATACTGCTGAGGGGAGCAGCGGGCAAAACAGAAGAGGTCTGTTGTGCCATATGTGGGCCAGGTCCCTGACGGCGTGGTGCACGGAGCTTCCTGGTGATAGTGCTGAGATAGTGCTGAGATAGAGCTAACCCCCAGGCCACCAGTGAGGCCCCTCCTTAGCTTTTAAAGCAAGTTTTTGTTTACCTCATATCAATACATGACAGAAATTTCAGAAATCTTTTAGTTAAAAGTTAAGTAAGATCAACAAGCTTTCACTACAGAAAGTTACATGTCAGATTTCCTTATGAATATAATAATTTCAATGCATTGTACTTTAGTCTAATTATATGCTAAGGAAATAATGCACAAAAGGAATTTTTTTGACAAAATGTAGTAAATCTGTAGCATACAGCATAAATTGAACAAGTCAACATTGCCTTTTGATGCGCCTTACAAGCTCATGATAATGTCTTTGTATCATTAACATTACATCGGCTTGCTTTAATCATTTAGACATTAAGAAAGTGCAAACAGCATGTATTGAGGAGTCTTGTCTTATGTTAGTATTGTAGCATTATATCCACACTTCAGAGTTTTTAAAATTTACCCTTTGGGCTAAGGCACCAAATGAAAAACCTAAGAGCTATCCATAGAACTTATTGTTACTCCACATTAATTCCAATGGGTGGACTAGCGATGCTTGATTCCAATACCTTGAATGTCCATAGAGTGACAGTTTATGCCCACAACTTGTGAGAAATTGAAGTCTGTGAATTAAATTACAGAAAAACAAGACCATGTTTGACTTGATTGGTATGTTTTAGGGGACCTGACTCTCATGAGCTTTGTGTCTCTCCTATCCTAGACTCTCCTAAGTCAGTCTGCTTGGCTGGAAACTGGGCTGTCTGTGCTCCATGCAGGATCTGGTTTACATTACAGGAACAAAAGCAAAGAAATGGACTTGGTGTTCACAGAGCTCCTCCGCATGTGAGCGTGGCTTGCACCCCAAGAAGGGGGCCGCTTCCACATCTTCGCAAGACCTGGAGCAGCCAGGCTTTGGCACAGCATTGCAAATGTAGGGTTTCTTGCTGTACCCATTCTAGTCTCATCACAGACACTGAAGCAAGTAGGCCGGGATAAATGCAAAATCAGGCCTCATATGGGGCTCTTCCATTACACACATGTCAGTATGTGGAGACTTCTGCCTGAAAGGAGACATGAAAAATGGAAACTCAACATATGGTCAATGAGGGCTGCAAAAATCCTGGAGAGTCACTGTGTACTCCACAGTCTTTCTGTGGCACTCTTAGGTAATTGCTTAATTGAAATTTTATTCTTCTGGAAGCTTATAACAGGGGTGAATCTACAGTTTAAAAGCAACTTTTGATATATCATTCCTGCCCTTTGTACTGACAGGAAGAATGGGCAATAATTAAGGAGTAGTTATATAACAAATGGCTCAAGATGGGAAGAAAAGGAAGAGATAAAAATGGGTGTAAATAAAATTGGGGTGATGAGAGCACCTAGGAAAGAATCTTCTCTTTCCTTTGTGTGGGTAATAGCAACATAGAAAATAAAATTTGACTGGGAAAGGTTATCCTTTATGGGTAAATAAGAAGGGCAATGGTTTACTGAATATATACCGATAAACTTTTTATATCATTTGGAGTCCAAATTTTGTTATATGTAGGAAAGTAACTTCACCCATAGGAACCTCAGATATTTTTAATATCTGCAAGGATTTCATCTACGGGGATAATAACTGCAAATTGTTTATTTTAGAGAATGTTTGCTAGAGTAAAGTGAGATATTACATGTGAAAGCAAGTTGCAAATTGTAAAGCTCCTCTATGTATTGGGGTTCCTTGAGTGGGGTCCTTGGATTCCCTCTGAGAAAGGTTTCTCTAGAATTTCCCATTCAGTGACACACACAAGTTTATTAAGGCACAGCAAAGTACATAAAAGAAAAAGACATTTGCACAGACACAAATAGGCAAAAGCTACATTTTAAAAGGGACAGATTTACTATGGAAAAAAATATGCCTGTTCGGACACCAGCAGGTGAAGAACTGCATTTGAAAGAGCCAGGTTAATTAAATAGGAGACGTCCACAGAAATGCAGGTAGGCCGCCTTAGGGCAAGGTCTGTGTTTTGCCAGAGCAAGGAGCATCCTTATATCATGTTCTTTGGATTCATTCCTTTGTGGAATTTTATTACCTGGGGGTGTGTTGGGTTGGTTTTCTGTAATGACAGATAATCCTTTCTCATGTCACTTCTGATTCCTGGAAACTTCCATAACCATCTTAACAACTGGCTTAAAAACCTCTAGCTTTTAACATTGTGCATACTTCTATCTCTAATTCTTCTACTCCAAGCTTCCATCATATTCAGGAAATTGAATGTTAGATTCAAAGAAGGAGTTAACCATTAATTTGTTTTCTAATAGTGTGAGCTGGGAAGCAATCAATGTACTACTTATTAACACACAAACTAGAAAAACTATCATGTAAAAGAGAAACTCAGTCCTTCTGCTACCAGCAATTAACCAA
This sequence comes from Scalopus aquaticus, assembly GCA_004024925.1. Lineage (NCBI taxonomy): Eukaryota > Metazoa > Chordata > Mammalia > Eulipotyphla > Talpidae > Scalopus > Scalopus aquaticus. The sequence goes on along the minus strand of PVIJ01002162.1, from coordinate 62,711 downwards.
AGGAAAGAATGATAATTGTATTGAAACTTTAAGGCGCTTTTGGAACTTATTTAGATATGTCCTTAATACAAGTAACTGGACAAGGAGTTGGATTGGTAATGCCTGATGCTAACTCTATGAACCTACACTATAAAAAACATGAAACTATTATTATTGTTTTTTGAGTTAAATTGTCAGGTTATTATCTACCACTAGGTCTCTTACATGTCCAAATGCAACATCTGCAAGTAGTTATGCAAATGACTCAAATTTAGAGTTTAAATAATTTGTATATGTTCCATAAAATGGAGCAAAAATAAAAGTGAATTTAGATGAATAATCAGAGAGGACCAGGTAGGAGAAAACAGACTCTTAGTCAACATGGATTTCTTTATTTTTTCTCATTATAAATATATTCATAAGAACAACTAATTATAAAATACTCAACAAAGACTACATCAGACTGGTTGTAATTCCACTGACATATGATATTGAATAATATTAATATAGCCATGTTCACATGTTTCTATCTATAGAAGCTTCAGCTAGATCCTTACATAGTATCTATTCTCCCCTTCTGCTTTAGAAAAAAAACTTAGTATTATTTGGAGCAATGATAGAGATGACAAAAATACATTACTTTCCAATATTTGTCTCGGGTTTCTATATGATTATTCCCTAATCAATGAGTTATGAGTAGAAATTTGGGAAGACTCTGGGAAGAATCCCTAAGGTATACTAGTTCCTTTTGCTTATTTTCTCTTCCCTATTTTGCTGTCTAGTAATATATGTAAAGACTGTTGCCTCAGCAGCTATTTTGAACTGTGAATCACCTTGAGGATGGAATCTTTTACTATGTGATGGTAGAGAAAAATGCAGGTGGACAATGAGTATGGTGGCTTTGGAATCAACATCCCAGCACTGGGATTTATATTATGTATGTTTTAAGCACGTTTTAATGTGGACAACCTAATCCTAAATGTTATATGCCATAACTAGAATATAAATGCCTTAAAAGCAGAGATCTTATCCATTTTGTTCAAAGGTAAGTACACAGGTTAGTCCATGATGAAGTCTCAAAAGTATTAGTTGAATCTGAACACCTAAATCTGACTATATTGTTGATTTTAACTGTACTCTCAACCTCTTCTCTTCTTTTCCTACCATAATTTCCTAAACTATTTTCTCTATTGTCTTTTTTTTTTGTTGTTTTACCCTCCCACCAATCTTTGTCCCTCATGTTGCCCCTTATAGTTATAGCATGGCTTCTAATTTTGATGAAATTCAGTCCCAAATGAAAAATTAGTAAAATACAAATCCAAAAGAAATTATAATTACTCTTTCTTGTTCTCTTTCAAAATTATTTTGAAAAGAGACAAGGATGATGAACTACGGTACCATTCTATAGTATAACCACTTTAAAATTTTTATTTTATTTATTTTTTTAAGATTTATTTATTTATGCATACAAGCTGGGGTACAGACCAGAGGTGTGGGGCAGAGAGAGGGTTCACCAGAGACAGAGTGGAGAGCAGAACAGGCAGATTGACGGAAACACACTGCTGAGAGGAGCAGCGGGCAAGACAGGAGAGATCTGCTGCGCCATGTGGAATCTCCCTGGCCGGGCATCGAACTCATGTCACCACTGCCGACAGTTCCACTGCGCAGCTGTGCCTTCGGGGAGGCCCCATTTAAAATTTTTAGTTCTATCTTCCCAAATGAAAAATAATTATTCCCTAGATTTTTATAAGTATTTTACAATAGAAAAATTAAATGAAAACAAATATTCAAGTTTCATAATCACTGTGAATTTCCTTTAAAAAAAAAAGATAGGGGCTTATTTATTTATATCTTATTAAGCAAATTCAGCCACTCCCAGATCAGAAATGGATGATGGCCCCACAATCACCAGGAAACCAGTGTTTAACTGTTTCTGTGATATGATGTTCTAGTTCTAATGCCATGGCATCATCAAGGTCAACTCATGGTCCCAAGATAGTTAATGCAAATCCAGGCTTTGAAAGCATCTAAGTTGCAGGGGTCAATGGAGGCTATGTTTGCAAGGGGTCTGAAGAGCTCATAAGAAAATGACAAATCAAGTTGTGGAATTGGTTCCAAAGATTAAAATTTCCAATCAACAAAGACGCAAGAGTCACCTCTTAATTAGAACAAGAATGTTGACCTCATTTCTCTATAAATTTTTTGTAGATCTCGGTCCTTTTGTCTGGCCAACCTTGGTAGTCATTATATTTTGATCTTTTCATTCCAAGAGCCTGACAAAAATTCTGGTCACTTAGGATATTTTCAAGCAGTCCAAGAACTTGACATTTTCTACTTAGGCTCTGTGTCCCCCACTGTGAAATGACAAATGCTTCAATAGTAAAAAGCAGACAAATAAATATAGCCATCCTCAGTGTGTCTTCCTTCCTTTTTGGATCTATATCTTCACTCCTGACTGCTTTACATGCTCACTAATGCCTAAAATACATAAAAAAATAAATAAACAAAACTAACTGAGATTTTTATAGGTGTTTTGCTGGAGGATTTATGTGATTCAGGTTATTCCATCATAATCTGAAGAATTTTTAAAACTACATTTTGACCTTTAGTTTTCCCTCCAGACCTGACTTTTTGTCATGTGGATTATACTGAAATTTTTCTCAGTACACTAGTATTTTCTTATGTAACATTGTAGAAATACTGGCAAAATAATATAAAGAAGTGTGCTATTTTTAGCTTTCTCCTTAATCAAAGAGGAAGTAGAAGTTGGTAGGGGAGTCATGGATTTATTCCTGTGAGATAAATTGTTTGTATTATTTATGTATCCAGAGAGGAAAATGTAAGAGAATTGGTTAAAGCTGAACATTTTTGCATTATTTTCCTTAAATAGCAATCTCAAAGGAATTAAATTATGTTTTGGCCAGCCACTTACATTTATATGCCAATGGACAAGTCCAAATATGAAGGACTTTTCTTTTTATTTGGAGTGATATAATCAGCTTCTCTACGAATTATTTATTTCCATATATTTTAGCAGATAATTTTCCTTATGTTTAAGTAATATTCACCTATATTAGACAAATCCTGGTTTAGAAGTGCCCAGAGTGTAGAAGAGAAGACACAAAGGAAGGGAGGGTGGGGGAAATACATAAAAATTTAGTGGAATCTCAAAACTGATGTCCATTACAAAATGATTAATCATGAAACTCCTAAGAAAAACTATTCAAAGACATAGAAAAGCATAAGAGAAGAATGTAAAATGAGATAAACAGTTTTACTGGAATAGTAGGAGTGAAAATTTTATGGATGCTATTGCATCATTTTAACTTAGAAATATTAACATAGTTCCATAATGTTACTTGAAATATTTAATATTTTACTCCTATGCAACCCAAATGAAAAGACATAGCTGGTATTCGTGGCTTAATTCAAGAACATATTGCCCATTAAAGTTGGTTCCAGAAAGTTTTAAGTGTTTTATGTTCTGTGGACAATGATAAAACACTTGTCTCAAAGAGCTATATTTTGATTTGTTTATTGAAATTTTTCCTCAATTATTCTAATGGAGGGATACAGAAATAAAAGTTTGTTGTTTGCTCTCATATAATAACCTTTAAGTGAGACTCTCAGAGTATATTCAAAACATATGGTCTTAGTGACACTTGAAGAAAATAATGTTCATCTTCATGGCAGCAATCAAATTTTAATTAAGTGTAGTTTTAATTAAATAATACCACTGTGTAGTAGTTTGAAAAATGGCATTATATATAGGCTTGCATATCAATTTTATGCTCTTTTAACATTATTTTTTAAAATTATTGGAAAGGGCCTCCTTGATGGCTCAAGGAGTTAAGTCTCAGCCTTATGAAGCTATCCGCAGACAATGCAGCATGACTTCGATCCCTGGCCAGGGAACTTCCCACATGGCTCAGCAGACCTCTCCTGACTCACCTTCTGCTCCCCTCAGCAGTGTATTTCAGTCAGTCAGTCTGTTCTGCTCCCCACTGTCTCTGGTGACTCCTTGACCACCACCACCCACACACACACACCTCTGGCCTACACCCCAACTCTTGTATGCATAAACAAATAAATCTTTTTTAAAATTGTTGGAAAACTTGCTGCTTTTAAGCTTCAGAAAATTCTTGAGACTTATTTTTTCCCCAAAATTTGCCTGACAATCAATGAGTAACTTGTCCTTGGTCACATACAAAGTCAGGTAAGTGGCCAATATCTTCTTTTTTAGATTCCACATTTTATTAATCAGGCATTAGAATATAAAGAAAACAGAATTTATCTCAATATGCTTACTACTGTAGTCAAAACTGTTCTTAAATGGAGAGAGTAATAAAACACGTTTTTATCTTTGCTGAGTTTCTGTTGATGAGCTATTTGTATACTTTCTGATCAATAAGGATATTTGTCTTCTTTCTCTTTTATGGACTGGCAAGGGAAACAGTGAAACAGGATGGTGATTCCCTACTAAAAAAAAGTAGTTTTGATCTAATACAATAGTGTGTGTATATGTATGTGTATGAGTATATATATATACACATATATATGAAGATATATACATGTACATACATATACATATATATAGAGAGAAATACATTTGTCAAAGACTGTTACAAGGGTATATATACATGGATGAAGAGCCAACTAATAATAGGGAAAATATGGGAAATTATAAAGTACAAAATAAAGAGTTATGATTAAGATGGAGATGAAAAATATGGGTCAGGAGAATTTTCAAATTAAATTCCAACCAATCAGAAAATCTGTGTAGAAAAATTGGCACTTCATCCAGAAGAAAAGTAGATATTTTTATCATCCTGCAAAGAAGTCATTTTAAAGCAATTTTAATTTATTTGCAGGATGATCCTAATTTTACACTTTCTGGGTTTTTTTTTTAATTTGCTGGTAAAGTATAATTAGAAATTAATAAATTGGCCTCCCTGGTGGTGCAACGGGTTGAGTGCAGCACTGTGGAGCTGTTAGCAGCTGCAGCGCAAGTTCAGTGCTCTCCGGGGAGATTCACACATGGCGCAGCAGACCTCTCCTGCCGCTCCCACTGCTCCCCTCAGCAGTGTATTTCAGTAGATCTTCCTGTTCTGCTCCCCATTCTGTCTCTGGTGAGCCCTCTCACCACCCCACACCTCTGGCCTACACCCCAGCTTGTATGCATAAATAAATAAGTCTTTTAAAAAAATGAAATTAATAAATTGTCTCCTCTGTTTTAAGAACCTTGACATCTACCACTTCATTTTAGCAATACATTTTATCCTGTGCCATTTACTTTTGGAGTCATCGTACTTTTTGGAAAACAAATTTTTCCCTTTTTTTCAGAAAAAAAATAAAACATAGTACTATAAAAACTGACAATTCAAACCCAACAAAGGGTCCAAAGTCAGAGATAGCTAAATAAACATAAAAGTTACATACTACTTCTATGAAAAATTAGATTATAGCTGCAGAAGTACAAGTGTCTCAATTGGTATTATCTTTTATTGATGCAGCAGTTTGTTGCTATAAAAATACTGACAATTATAAATATAGTCTTTTTCTACTGCCAATGAAGTTATCATATCTTCCTATGAAAGTCACAGCGAAAATGAATTTGACATCTCAGATAGAAAATTGAATAGAAGTAAAAAATCAAGTAGCAATTCAAATCTCTACCCGGACTCTCATAGGAACGTATGAAAGTGACTTCCATAATGGCAGAGTTTTCTGAGAACATTAAATTAGAATTTTAAGGACATGTTTATTCCAAATCAATATGACTCAAGAGAGGGAAAAAACTCATGCCTTTTCAGAATAATGAACAGTGTCATTCTGAATAGGCAAGGCATAATTATAAAATGTCCTGAAGAACAAAGAACAGAACGGGGAACATTAAATTTACTTTTATTCCAAAATCTTCCAAGAAATTCAGTTAACTTAAAATTAAAATAACTTCATCTTCATTATTTTTATAATCATTGCCAAATGTTGAGTGCTTACTGAGTACAGAGCAGACAACTAAGTGTTGGCAGCCAAGAGAGACACGGTAGTCTCTACCATCTGGTTGGAAAAGAGAAAGTAAGTTTTAATTGACAGATGTTTCTCTCTTATCTTCTTTGGAACTATACAATTCTAATAGTCCCTTGATTCTTCATATGTTATGGGTTCTTATCTCATCTTATTGGGAGAAGATAAGATTATGGAAGTTGTGAGAAAATACACCTCAAGTCTCAGTGCATCGAACCCTGTTGTGTATATAGTGGGTCTCTGAAGATCCCTAATGAAATTGGAATTTAGTGATCAGTATGTTTTGATTTAAGTTTGTGTTACAGTGTTGGAACTCCCCAACCTAGCTTTATTATAGTAAACAGAGAAACACTTTAGGTTTTATTTAAAACCTAAATAAATGTCCTGATAAGAACCATAATAACTTAAATTAAAACAGATCTGCTTCTAGTGAAAACTGCAGTGGAGACGAAGGCACCACCCAGACTGCTGGGTGGTGCCCACCAATTCTGGACATGTCAAAGGTGTTAGTTCATGGACCGTGTTTAGAATCAGAAGGAAATCAATGGGAAAAGTTGCTAGCAGCTTAAACAAAAGGAAAGCTGAATGTGTCCCTCTTTGGGGTTGATTGTTCTGGAATTCTCTGTAACAGAGTACTCTCAAATTGTATTGTATTGATCTGTTTTTCTTTCTGCACAACTAAACTATAGTTTCTGTAAGTGAGTAGAGCTTCTTCTACTTATCAAGTGGTAGGCACAGGGCTCAGATCACAGTAGATTTAAATCATAGCAGATTTTAAAAAATGCTTACACCAGGGCCTGGCTACCACACTGAGTAGGTCTGTGGGGTGCCTAAGACTCACTTAGGGGCACTTGAGTTGCCAATGGTCCTGGCTGAGGGGATTCTGGGATACAGGTTAACTGGGGTTTTGGGTGCAGCTTGATGCCCACAATTATGCCCTGGCATAATTAAAGAGCAAAATGTGTAGAACTTTCATATTCAGCTCTAAATGGACTTTGACTAGCCACAATCTCAAGATTTTAGAACAAATATTTTGCAAATGCTGGAAGTCAGAATGAACAATTCCAAAGAACCCTAAATTGACTCAGAGTCATTTGAAATTTTGCTCCATCACACGTTGAGTCACATGTATTCTATGTGAACTGGTGAGTCAGTGAGCAGGTGTTGGAGCCTGGCCTTGTTCTTCCCAGTCAATGTTTTGTGATAGCTGTTAGCCCTGAGAGTTTGGCCCTGTCATCCCTCAGACTGTAATGTTCTAAATATAAACCAGACATGAGAAAGAGAGAAAGCACCAATTTAGTCAACTGTTCACCATCTACTTCTCAGGGCAATTATAATTTTCTCTGTTCCTCATTTCTTACACAGAGACCCTCACAAAGTGATTAAAAACTTGATTTCAATGTGAAAATTGCAGTGCAGGGAAACTTTTAGTGAAAGTTAACATTATTCTCTTAAAAATGACACATAAATTAAAGCTAGGAACCTATTAGGGTATGCATAAATTTCAAGTTCCAAGAAAATCTTGAAATTTATCATTCACAAATTTCACAAGCTTACTGTGCATGAAAAAATAGAGAAAAGGACATTTGGGAAACAAAGAAAATGTGTTTATTGAATACCCACAAGGTCTCCTGTGAAGCATTTGTCTTGCAAAGGAAGTTATAATTTAATGAAGCTCAGAAAATCTGACTCTTTTCCAAAGATACAATGAAAAATTAAATAAGAGGTCTGTTTTGGGTGAGACAAAATCATGCTAAGATAAACACTGAAAAAACTGAAACCATAATTTTCAAAAAGGAAGCAAAAGGTAGAAATTAAATTAACCTACAAGAGAAAATAATCACAAATTCAGAGGTAAAACCAAAAGTGGTGAAACCTGAAAATGGGAAACAAAATATACTCATTAGAATTATCTAGAGAAAATTCTATCAGAAATTGCTATTGGAATTGCAGGCAACAGAACCAAGCAAGTAACAGAATTATATGCATTTTCTTAAGTTATAAGTATTATGCTTGTGCTGATCATCAATAATATCTATAGTTCTCCTTTTCTACACTAGTCACAATTGCACTTCATTAGTTATAATATATTGGTATAATGACAATTTTCTCAAGACAGAAATCTCCATGACTGACTTGGCAATATTCTCTGGGATCATCTTTTTCTTATTTCTCAGGTATCAATATATTTCATTGTCTGGTGCCTAGTGTCTTGAAAACTGTTGTTGTATGCATTTTGCCCTTTTGGTGGAATTGTTAATCCCTATTAGTCCACTTTATCTAAAACTGTAAATATCTACCCATATATTTTTTAAAGATTTATTTATTTATGCATACAAGAACTGGGATGTAGGCCAGAGTTGGGTGGGTGGTGAGAGGATTCACCAGAGACAGAGTGGGGAGCAGAACAGGTGGATCTACTGAAGTACACTGCTGGGGGAGCAGGAGGTGAGGCAGGAGAGGTCTGCTGTGCCATGTGGGAAGCTCCTGGCCGGGGTTGAACTCATGCTGCAGTGGTTGCAGATAGCTTCATAGGCTGAGACTTAACCCGCTGCACCTTCAGGGAGGCCCTCTACCCATATTTTTAATGTTACATTTGGAGTAAATGATCTTACAAGATCAACTTAGCTATAAAAACAGGAGATTCTTTCACAGGTCAGAATATCCAGAGTTGTATGGATTCATCAGGTCCAGTGTCGTGCTGCCCAATAAACTCTTCCAACTCTACTCTCCAGAACTCAACTACTGGCCTTTGTTCGGGTCAGAGCAGCCAGACCTTTGACTCCCAGTGTAGTTTAAGTGATTTAATCAGGCTTTTTGTGCGACTGGCCTCTGTGGCTATCACCTGTGGCCTTGATTGTGTTGATGCAGAAGGTGCTGCAGAGCGTGGATGCGAGACACGTGTGCCTGACTGTGGACTCTGATATATGGTGTGGGCATGCGTAAGTGTGCACACCTGAGCCTAGAGGCCAGGTATATAAGGGCGGCGTCACTCAGAGACAGACATCTATGGGAGGATGGCTACGGGAGGACTGGTTACTACAGGGGAGACAAGCTCAAAGAAAGAGTAAAGATTGGTGGAGGGCTAGGAGGTTCCATCGCCTACCTGCCTCCCAGCCCACCCTGCTCGCCTGAGTCTACCTCCTTGCATGCCAGCCTCCCTGCTTGCTGTGCTTGTGTACCTGGTTACCTCAGAGAGCATTAAAGCCTGAAAATCCAGCTGAGGTCTCTGGGATTCTCCTCTCTCTGCCGGAATCCATAGTGAGCCTGCATGTGCTTACTGGCAAGACACCCACATTGGGAGTTGATAAAGTCCAACTACTGCCATAACCACTACAGATCCAGAAATCCCCAACTGGTAAGTAGAGACCATTATCCCTAGCCACTAGACAACTCAGGCTTGTCAAAGCTGTGGCTTCATCAGCTGTGTAGAGGGTGGGAAATATAACCCAGGAGTGTAGGGGATTCATGGTCCCTGGAGTAGACTTAACCAATGAGAATGGGACCATCATAAAAACACTTCCATTCTTCTATCCCCAACTGAGAGGTAGCTACCAGATTAGTGGTTTGGTGACATTTGTCTAGAGACTTCCCAAATGACTCGAAATTAGTTATAGGGCTTTCTTATGAAATCACAGACAGCTGGATTAATTTCTGCTCCCCTCTCCTGCTTCATTTCCCTTTTTCCTCCACTCTCATTACTCTTGGACATAGCTGCACCACCCTCAACAAACAGCATTAATGTGCATTTTGATTCTGTTTCTAGGATACTCGGGTTAAGAGGAAAGGGATAAAAAAGAATTTAAGAAAAACAGCAATCATTCCATTCTGTAATATCTACTTGTTCCATTTTTATACAAAAACATTTAAACTTCTTTTGATACATTGGATGAAAAAAGGAAAAATATTTTATTTTAACATGTTATAATGTTAACCCAACTTTACAGAGCAGCTAGAAGAATATCAGATACTATTGGTCTTGTTGAAGGAAAAATAAACACAAATCCTCAGTTCTAGACCCACTGCCAAACCAGGACAGGCAGAGAATTCCATATGCAGGTGCAATTCACAGCTCTTATCTGGAATATGATTTTGAAGCCTTGTGGGAGAACGATAATCTAAACAATTGAGGCAACCTGTAGTTTGCCTGCATTTGTAAATACCAGCATGACTTTAAATGGAAGAAGCTAAAAATGTTTTTGCCTCTGTACTTTATCCTGTGTCACAGCTTCAGGATTTGTTTAAACAGGTTTCTTCAACACAGTGGAGTGATACTAAGCATGTAACACCTAACCTGAGTTAGAAACTGTGCACTGGTAGAAGAAAAGATCATTTGGTAAGTAAGAATCAGAAAGTAAATAAGAAAATTTTAATAGTTTATGCAGATAGGTCATTTCTAATAAAAAAATTATGATCATGTCAGATTTATTCTTGAAATAGTGGTTAGTACAGTGAGAGTTCTAAACAAATTTTCATGTTTTAACCCTCCTTTTATAAATTATTATTGTATAGGAATCAATAAGAAAAATTCTGGAGCTGGAAAAAAGTTCTTCCCAATTTTAATGTTTTTCTTTAAAGAATATTAAGACACCTAGTATTATTGGTTGAATTATCTTCCCCAATAACATATGTTGAAATTCTAACCCTGCTACCTATGCGTGTGACTTTCTTTGGAAATGGGATCTTTGAAAATCTAATCAAGTTAGAATGAACTTATTCTGCATTAGTAAACCCTAATCTAGTAACTAGTGTTCCTACCAGATGAGGGAAACTTAGATATACGTTTGTATACTCAACATGTGCATTTGGATACGCACGGAGAAAATACCATGTGAAGACAGAGAAGACCTAGGGAAAATGCCATGTGATGACAAAAGCATAGATTAAAATGATGTGCCAACAAGCCAAGGAGTGTCCAGACTTGCCAGCCAGAACAACAGTTAGGAAGGGGTAAGGAAATAGCCTCCCCTAGGGTCTTGGAAGAGAATAGCCCTGCTGCTTGATTCTAGACTTTAGTCTACTGTACTATGAGATGATATATGTCCATTGTTTTAAAGTACTTAGCTTGTTACAATTTGTTACCACAGTCATAGGAGTTAATACACTTTATTAAAACTTTTTAAAGACTTTAGTTTTATATGGTAGGTTTTATAAAGATTTAATGAAACAAATGAAGATTTGTCTTCTGATATTACAAATTACACCAGATTAAAAAATTTTTGAGACATATAGCAGAAGTCTATATAGATAACTTGATTTAAAAAAGAAATATTTCTCCCCATTAAGGAATTTCCCTTAATTCTTATTTCTCAATACTTAGTCTAATTTAAGAGGTTTTTACAATTTCCTGTATGTGAATATCACTGTTCTTTAGTTGTTGTGTTGTTGTAGGACATGCAAATGAGACGGCTTTAAAAGTCAGCATTTAGGGCCTCCCTGGTGGCACAATGGGTTAAGCACAGCACTGTGGAGGTGCAAGTTCTATGCCCTCCAGGGAGATTCCCACTTGCAGAAGCAGACCTCTTCCGCCTCGCCCACTGCTCCCCTCAGCAGAGTATTTCGGTCGATCTGACTGTTCAGCTCCCCACTCTGTCTCTGGTGAACCCTCTCATCGCCCCACACTTCTGGCCTGCACCCCAGCTTGTATGCACAAATAATAAATCTTTAAAAAAAAGAATTAAAAAAAATAAAAGTCTTAGAGTTTAAACAGAATAGTTACATGAATACTTGTAATGGGTTAAGTAATGACCCCTACGATTCCATGCCATCTGGAAACCTCAGAATATAGCCTTAAATTGAAATAGGGCCTTTGTAAAATGTAATTAGTTGAAATGAGGTCATTTTTTATTACAATAGACTAAATCCAATGACTGGTGTCTGTATATAAAGAGAAGACCACATAAAGAGAACAGACAAGGAAGAAGGCAACGTAATAATGGAGGCAGAGGTTGGAATGATGCAACCACAAGCTAAAAAAACTCTAAGGATTGCAGCAATCAACAGAATCTAAGGGAAAGGCATGGAACAAATTTTCCAGTGCCCCAGAAGGAACTAACTCTCCCAACACCTTGAATTTAGACTTATGTCCTCCTAAATTATGAGAAGACTAATTTCATTTTTTAAGCCACCTAGTTTATGGTACTTTGTCATGACAGCCTTAAGAAACCAACACAATATTAAATAATCAGATTTTATGTAAAGAAATCTTCTTGGAAGGCATCAAAGTCAATGAGCTGTGGTATTAAGACCCTGCCCTTATGACCTCACTTGACCTTAATTGCCTCCATAAAGTTGGCCCTTTATCCAAACACAGTCATCTCGGTGTTGGTAAGGTGATGGGTGGGAACTAGATGGTGACTGTGATGCAGTGTACCTAGATTTCGAATTTTAATGCTGTATAAGTGAAACTTATGCAGTGTTATATATGAATTTTACCTCAATAGAAACTTAATTAAAAGAATTTTCCTTTAAAGATTTCTTTTATTTATTTATGCATACAAAAGCTGGGATGTAGGTGTGGGGGATGAGAGGTGCAGGGGATGAGAGGATCCATCAGAAACAGAGTGAGGAGCAGAACAGGCAGATCTACTGAAGTACACTGCTGAGGGGAGCAACAGCAGGTGAGGCAGGAGAGGTCTGCTGTGCCTTGTGGGAAGCTCCCTGGCTGGGGATCAAACTCCTGCTGCAGTGGAGCTGGATAGCTTCATAGAGCTGAGACTTAACCTCTTGTACCACCAGGGAGGTCTTGAAAGAATTTTTGAAAAACATTTGAAATGGTCACACAATTGTTTATTATATGACTTATGACTATGCCATTGTTTATTAGTTATTAGTCTACTTTTGAACCTTCAACTTGTTTTCTTTCTTGTTATGATGTTAAATAAAATTGTACAAAAAATTGTGTTTTGTATTCATTGGTTTAAATAATATAAGTCCAAGGATAGGCACATTTTAAAGATTCTCTGTACATATTATATTACCTAACAAAGGCTTTAGATGAATTTTTATGGACTCTTTTCTATCATTTAAGCCCCAATGTCCACCACAGATCCCTTGGTTCAATTAAATCAATTCTATTTCATTTAAAGGAAAAATATCTATTTATATCTATATCTATGTAGATATAGATATCTATATATAGATAGATATCTATATATGCATGTATATCTATACGTGCATGTACTTGAAATATACAAGAACATATCACAAAACTGTAGAAACTCAAGACTCATAAAGAATGGAACCAGAAACTCAAAAGCCATTAGAAAATTAGGTAATACTAAAATCTCACCTGTCTCCTCAATATTTGCATATTATTCCTTCCTCCCTCTCCCTGTTTGAAGGTGAAACATATCCACATTACAACTTCTCATATCTACACTCAACTGACCAGTCCACATCAAAGTACCATTTTGATTCATATTACATTCATTTCTAGGAAGTAAAATTGATGCACTTTTGTTAGGTCCATTGTTTTCTCTAATCGGTAATGAAGTATTGAAGTGCTATGTAGTACAAACGTGACTATAGAGTCCATAAGAGGAAAGAATGTCTAAGAGAAAGATCATCAATATGAAATGGATAGACATTATAAAATGTAGTACCGTAATTAATGATCTGACTGAGAGAATTGAGAATTCTAAACTGAGGGGACACTGCCAATAGTCCAGCCATTTCAAATTATCTTCAGTTCCATTCTTAGGGTTCCATGGAAGAAGAATAAATGCCAACACTATGAAAGGGTGGTGGTGACTGGACAAAGTGACCCTGGGTCTGGGACACTTGTTCAAAATCTAACTGTCCACTTGCATATGTTATATACATTGGAGTTTTCTTGTAAGCTTTCAGAGAAAAGTATCAGAGAGTATGAGAGAATGGAAAGGAGAGGGATGGAAACGAATAAGAATTCTGTGGCTGAAAATTCTTTGAAAGCACTATTTCCTTTGTTTTCTCTAAACAGAACCGTTTTCTGAAAATGGAAATGGATCTAGAATATGAGTGAATGGACACCCAGCATCACATTTATCCTATTTGTTTCACAAGAGATGCTATCTCTCATAGCTTCTCGAATTCTCATTGACCTTAACTTTAAAGCCTATAAATAAAGGATTCCTTTACAGATGTTTTGAATACTCTCCAATAAGAATAAATTCTTTTATGGAATACCCAGGTATAATTTTCAAACTAGCCAACAGCTCCAAAGGACAATAATCTTGAGTGATTCTTTTCAAATCATAAAAGTTGGGTCATGGTAGTGGGAGAGAATCATTGGGTCCTCATCAATGCCTCATCAAGCTTTCTTGCCTTCTGGTATCACTGTTCCAACCTTGATAGGGGTGTTATGGTCACAGATACCTTTTGAGAGTATACTGGGGATAGTTTCGGTATCAGATTACTCACCTGCTTCTCCTTGAACTTCCAAAGTCTTTTGTTTTAATACTCTTCCTTCTAAAGAAGGGCTCTATCTCTCTTTTCCTCTTTCCCTGAAGCATCTAATTTGTAACCATTTATCATCAATCCTTTTGAAGTCTTCCATATTTCACAGGCAATAAATAACACTGGCTTATGTTCTCCATCTATGACATGGGTACGACTCCATCTTATATTCTCATGTTTGTTTTCCTCAGAAAATGGTGCAGTAACTACCAGTTGTCTGGAAGGATGAAAGAGAGGAGAGTAGAATTTTCCATTCTTCAGTATATCTATTATTCTCTTATCTAAAATCAAGTATAAAATTTCCTTTGAATCCATCCTTCCCCAAGAGAAATTTATATTTTCCATTATCTTAATGTTGACTATTCCATGTAAACTAATACTTGAGCTTATTATATTAAAGTCTACTTACCCATTGCTTACGAGCTTTAGGTTACTTAAAAAAAAAAGCTTTTGCTATTAACTTGACAATGAAAAACATTATCAAGTAAATTATTTCTCACTAATCTGAGAGACTAAATATTATCTTGCTTCCTCATCTGGGGATAATTAAGATGTTTAATATAGGAAGAAAAGGCATTTACAATGAATCAACATTAAATTGACATCACAATTTCATTTTTTAAAATAGAGGAACAGATTTTTATTACAATTTTATCTTGAAAAATTAAACCAAAATTTTCAAAATGTAATTAAAGTTAACCTAATATTTCATTAATTTAGTGTATAATTGCACACATGACTTCATTCTTAGAAGAATAAAGAACATGGTTTTCTCATTGGTGTAATTTACTTACAAGCCTGAAATATTGCATGATACCATATTATTTACAAAAAAATTATTTTTTTACAGTATGAAAATAAGAGGATTATTTTGCAAATATATGTGTGTGTATATATGCTTAATCAATTTTAGTGAAAATCTCCCTTAAGCTTTTGATTTATAAAGCATCCTATTTTGAAACTATCCTGTTCTCATCCTTTTAAACTTTTACTACTTCTCTCATTGTTAATTGCTCATTTGCCAATGGCTGCAAATGAGATCAAAGTATTTTTCTAATAACATTTCCAGTGGTCTCCATGGAATCCTGTATCTTGCAAAACTTGCAGTTTCATTTGGAAATTAATTTGCAATATATTGGTTTTGGAAAGATCCAAGGATAGAGACAGACCACTCCACAAAGAGATGAGAAGTTGTAGGAGAGAGCTAAATAGATTCTGCTGTTAAAGTAGGATGGAGGTCAGAGGATGTTTGAGGAGGAACTCAGTTTTCAGGTGATTTGTTCACTCATGATACTTTTCCTTTTCTATGTAGTTTTATAATACAAGCACTTGGAAAAATAAGATAACAAATAAGAACTAACCCTATATATAAGAAAATGAAGGAACAATTTTATTGATCCCCAAGTTCCCTTAGTGATTAAGAAGCTAATAAAACTATTTCTACATTTCTTAATCTGTCTTTAGAGATCTTGATAGATTTGTGTAGATTATGCATCACAATCCCTATGAAATCACTCAAAGCTGTAGACTAATCGTTGAATATGTTTTCAATGCCTTCTAGGTTCTACTAAGGGTAGTTCCAGGTAAAACTGTAATGTAAAACGAGAAGATACTGATGTTTACCCTCCAACAATTTCAGGTCATTTTTGTGGGTGTTTCAGTGTTTGTTTTCTTCCAGTCCCACTCTTCTTGCTATCTATGGTTACATAACAAACCACACCACATTTAGTGATTTAAAAACAATAATACATTATTAACTTTCATGATTCTGTCAGTTTATTGGGCCCAACTGAGTGATTCACACTGAACACATATTCCTGTATTATATGTAGTTATGGACAGATGCCAGCAGGGACTACATTTATCTGAAGTCTGTACTAACTGGACCTTCAAAACTACTTACTCCCAAGACTGGTAACCAATATTGCTATCAGTTTTGGGGGCTTAGCTGGAACTTTTGAATAAAGCACCCAGCCTTGGCCTTTTCTCTGTATTACTTGGGTAAGGGAATTAGAAGTTAATAACAGATCTGAACATACCAATATTTTTAGTTTATTGCATATATATATATATAATTTAATATCACGATAATATATATTTTAACATTATTTAATAGTATAATATATTAAGATATGAATTATGAATTACACATTGTACTTACGTGGTACAGTGATTCTAAGCCTTTTGTCTAAGCCACTTGTGTCTTTGAAATTCTCAACTCTCCGATAAGTCTAATTAACATATTACCAGGTAAAATGGTAATATTTATTCTAATGTAAATTCCTGAACTGAGTCATACAGAAGCCTCAGGTGTACAAGAACAGCTAAGTGACTCCCCACAGAGAATTCTTAGTTCATATATGTTGTTGCTAAGTATGCAATCTATGACATAATATTAAAGGACACTGAACTAAATTGAATGTGTGATAAATATTTAAATAATAAAATGCCCAAATTAAGTCTACAAAACTCAGTTATAAATAAAAATGTAATATAAACATTTCTTGGATTTTAGTGCAGGGATAATTCTTTGCTGTATACATAAGGATAAGAGGGAAGTAATTAATAATAAATCACTCCACCTTCAGAAGTCATAAATCTATTTGCACTCTAAAACCCCCATTCTTCTAAACTACATCTTAGTGTTGCTTTAGAAAGTGACAAAATTTACACACACAAAAAAGAGGATTAAGTCTCTGTGACTCACTTTCATCTCCTGGAAAATGGGAGTTATCAGTTTTAATTGGAAGACAGTCTAATTGAAGAATTAATGCCTGTTTAGCTTACATTTGAAGATGAAGTGTAACCAAATACAATATTATGAAGATTTATTCATCACTCTGAAGAGCCAAGTCTACCATAAATATAACTCCCCATACTCAATCTTTTACAAGAGGGATCAGATTAATTTTATTTAACAGACGTTGAAATGAAATGGATGATTCTGAAAAAAACCCAAAAGATAGCAGCAATTAAAATCAATGATTATGACAAAGATAAATCATGCTATATCCTTAGTCCTTAGTGATTTTTTTTATCTATGGATGTTATAAGTGTTACAGAATATAAACAAACTTGATCAGGTTTACAATTATATCTGTGCTGTTTTTCTTAACTATTCTGTAATCATTGATTCTGAGCTTGAACACAATTCTTTGAAGCTTCCAAAGGTTCCATCAACTAATAGGACCTTCCTTTTAAAGTAAATATTTGCATCACTTTTTTTAAAAATTATTTGGAGACATTAGGGGAAGCTATAAGCATATATACTGGAACTTCCAAAAATAATCACTAAGTATTGCTCCTAGAGAGCATTTTTCTTTGTCTACCATGCCAGTGAATGTAATTCCAAATTGAATCTTGGACCATGATGTGCTCTTGGAATCTTGCTGAACAAATATATCAAAGATACAGGCCCACATTTTTAAAGTAGTCATGTGATACCTCTTATTTTATTTTAGAAAGTCATGGGCCTGTGTAAACTAAATGACAATTTATTTTATTTGAAACCAAACTGAATTCTTGGCTACTTACAATGGAATTTCATATGATATTTGAATACATTTGCTGCCTCACAGATCAGTCATACAAATGTTTATTGAATATCCTTCATAATCTCAACTCACTAATAGATGTTGGGCAGGAGAGAAGAGAATTTTAAGCATATGTCCATGTTCCAGGAAGGATTCAGAATGCTTTCCATGGATAAATAAATAAAAAAAGTTAGCATGAGTAAAAGGAAGGAATATTAACAAGGGTAGGGCCATAAGACACTATACAAGCAAATGTGAAACTGTAAACTTCTTCCCCAACCTCATCCCATGCACTACCCCTTATTCCCTCACTCCGTTCATACCAGCCTCATGCAGATTTGTCAGCTTTGCCAGCCCTTGGAACTCGATCTTCCCTCTGC
Organism: Scalopus aquaticus; assembly: GCA_004024925.1. Classification (NCBI taxonomy): domain Eukaryota; kingdom Metazoa; phylum Chordata; class Mammalia; order Eulipotyphla; family Talpidae; genus Scalopus; species Scalopus aquaticus. Next base: position 44,356 of record PVIJ01002162.1, on the reverse strand, counting down.
TATGTTTCTCTCACTTAGAATGCTGGCTCTCAACTACAACAGCACCTTGCAATTCTTCCATTTGTTATCCTCCTTTACTGTCTTCAAAGCACTTATCGCTTTGGGAAATTGCCTTTTACTTTGTAGTTTGTGTGTTTACTGTCTGTTCAGCCCATTAGTATCTTAGCTCCAGAATGACAGACTCGCTTTTCTCCTATTGTATGCCCAATTCCTAGTACAATGTCTAGCACATCATAGGTTCTTAATATGTAAATATGTATTTGTTGACTGAATGCACTCAATACAGAAAAGTATTTTCACATCACTCCCCTACTCAACAGCCTTTGTCCAAACATCAAGTTCAAATCTGTCTATAATCACCATGAATAATACCTCCAAAATATGGCTCCATTATATGCTCTCTGATACTAGACTGGAAGCAAAGACTGTGACTAATTAATCTTATGCTTCTCAAGGTAATTCATCTTATACTTCATCTTATATTTCTCATACTTTTCATTGATCTTGATGTTCCCTATGTAACAAAACCTGTATTTTGATTTGCCTTTTATTTTAGGTACTAACAATATTATTTCTAATAATCAAGAAAGTTATGACTAAAGAAAAATGACTTTAGATAGCACTAGAGGTATAAAGATTTAGATCAAAGCCCATAAACTCTTGAATTAGAATGACAGAAAGATTCTATTAGTCAATTCTGCAAGAAAAATAAGATGAAGAATTTGGATAGATAAATTGGGACTAGTTTCGAAGAACTTTGAGTTTCAGGCAAGAAATTAGGGTTTGGTTTCAGTGAATCCTGAGGAAACCCTGCAGGTCCTTAATCAGGAAAATAACTTGAGGAAAACAGTACTCCAGGAAGATTTATCTCTGAGTTAGACATTGAAAAACTAAAGCAGGAAAGTTTAGAGACAAAAAACACACCAAAAAAAAAAAAAGGGAGAAAGATTATAGAAATAGAGCATGACTAGACTATAGGCCAAGTTATAGTTTAAATCTCTCTCTCTTGGTTTTACTTTCATCTTTATTTAAAAGTAAATAGGGACATTATATTCAAAATACTAATATTCTAAACCACTTCTAAACATTTTTTTAAAAATTATGATCCCAAATATGACTTGCATGTCTCTTTAGAACTGTTATTTCTTGCTCACATGAAACAATAATATCTGTAAATTTGTAGCAAAATCCATCAGCAAACAAGCAATTTTTGATCAATGTTGGTAACTTTTTGTTTTAGGCCATAACAGAAATTGGAAAACATAATAAAAGCAACTATTACATATGTGGCAATATACAATAAAACAATTTTATTTATGTTATTTAATTATATCAACAACTTCTTGATATTAAAGACCCTTTTTATAGAAGTGACACTCGACGGGTAACACAGGGCATCTGATAGAATCCATCTGCCTTCCTTTAAGGACATAAAGGATGGCAAAACACATATGCAAGACAAATATGCTAAAAATTCAGCAAGTTGAGACAGAAAATCTAATTATCTGCCAGAGAAATAAGGCCTCATGGAAGAATTGACAATGTAGCTAGGATTTGAAATTGTAGTTTGTGAGAGAACATTCCAGGTAACATAAAGAACATGAATGAAAAATGTGGAGGTCAGAGCATCTTGTCATATGACTAGAAATGTTGTATAAATGCTAATACTGAGGAAAGCTGTGTGTTGAGTAGAGAAGACTGAACTGGATGTTAAGCATAACAAATTGGTAAAAATTTAAAAAGTGAGACTGCAGAGAGACCTCCCAGATGTTTAGTAAGAAAACTCAGTATCTAGTTAAACTATCAACCAGAAAAAGGATGTGGAAGCAGAAGTGAAGACGGGTGATGAAAGAAAGAACAAAGACCTTAGTGCTGAATCTATGGTGTTGATATGCAGATACTTGTAAGTGTGGTTGTCCAGTAGACAGTCAGGGATGGCAAAACACAGCTGAACCGTAAATGTGCAGGCAAGAGACACATAGAGTCATCCGTTACCAAAGAGAGTGCAGCATCTGTCAAGGAAATCTAGAAAAATATACTCACAGCTTCAGAAAGGGAAAGAGAAAAAAATGAGTTATACGTAGGGCATTTATATGGGTATATAATGTTAAAAAAGATCAAAGTTTTGATTAAAACAGAGACAAATGCAATTGGTTTTGCATTTTTGTTTTTTTTTTTCTCCATTCCCCTTGCATAGTGTTAACAGTAGGGCAAGATTTCAATTTTTGTCCTCAGTGATATTTGCTACAATGTAATGATTAGCCACAGGAATTTCTCATATACAAATGGGGCCAGGGACAACAGGTCAAGCCTGTATTGGCAACGGTAAGAACAGGTCTTTTCATGTGCTAGTGCAATATCCTCCCCAAAACTCACAAAGTCATTTCTGTTTTTATCTTCATGATGGAGAGGCAGGAATGGAGTTTACCCCACTTATTCAGTGGGTCAGAGAGCTGGATTTGCTTGACTCTGGAGTAAGTCCTCTTACCTATTTATTATATTGTAAATTTCACTGAAGTCATTGGGCTGTAGGAAAGCCTTGATATTGGGTATGAAAAGGTAATCGAATGTGTTCCAAATTATGTGTCACATTTCATAAAATGTGAGTTCCTCACCAACACTAATCACCACTGCTCAGTAACAAGAAATGAATGGTATTTAGTATTTATTACAGTAATTTAAGTAAATCTACTTTCATTCCACTCTTTTTTCTTTCCAAGTATGTACAGGGTTATACGCCTCATTTCCAAATTTTTTCATAAGCAAGTGGAAGTGAGATGTTAAGTTGCAAACAAATAAATAGGAAGTATGAAAGTTTATTGTTCTTGTGTATTCTTTGGCTCCTGGTGATATTCTATTTAAATATTCCTGTGCTATACTCATTCTGTTCTTAGCTTTCAAATGATGAGTTTTTACTCATCGTTTAAAAAGGCCAACACATTTATTAACTAGAATAGTCATGTAGAGGCCAAGGGCTGTAATTCTTACCAGTTGTTATGAGGGTGTGAATCTGTTTTATCCCATCTTTGGGTAAAATATAAATCTCAGAGACAATCAGAAGCTAGTCCATGTTGAAATGAATTAACTTTATCCTGAAGTCACTATGATGCTTTAAATCATAAATTTGGCTTATTTAAAGAACTCAGCAAAAGAACATTCCAAAACTGGTTACAGAAACAAACACTGAGAACTTTTACTTTTAAAGGAAATTATTCTTAAAAAGTATTAGCTAATAAAGTTTGTAGTTTTCATTACTAGTGAGTATTGTTTGGAGTCCTGGGAATGAAAGAAACTATATGAAAACTATATTATTTCTATATTCTGTATATAGAAAACTATATTATTAGCATGTTGTAGTAATCCTCCTTACTAAGAGCTCACTTAAAATGTTTTTCCTTCAAAGTTTTGGCAAAAAAATACTGAATATGGTATTTTCTTTTCTTATTGATATACCATTGGTTTGGAAAACTATGCAAGTTTCAAGAGCGTAGATTCACATATTGATTTTTTTTCCTGTTGAAATAATGAAATATAGGGAAGAAATAGTTTTATATTAGAGAAAGATGGAGTAACATATTTGTAGATTTTAGGTGCTTAAAAGGAGCTCATCATTGCAATTTCGTTATTAACGTCTTTTAGTAAAAATGTTCTTATTAGCTCTAACTTAGCTATGCAGTTATAGGCAAAGATGAGCCTTTTGGACTCTTTTGATGTACTTTATATGCATTATCACATTTTCTTAATAGAGACTCTAGGGGATACTATTACTGCTCATTCCATTTGATAAGGAAACAGATTCAGAAGAGTTGTCACTTGCTCCAAGACATTGGGCTTACAAGGAACCTGACAGGAATTCAGATCTAGATAAGCATAGCTCCTGAACTGTTTGGCAAAGCTGTTATACTTCTATATTCTTTTATTTTTTAATTCACTTTAAATTTTAATTTACATATGGTAAAATATATGAACTTTAAGTGGCATGTTCAGTGAGTTTTGAAAAATGGATACACTCATATAATTAACATTACAAAAAAGATATCAAACATTTCCTCCCCTTGCCCCCCAGAGTTCCATTTGGTGCCAATATCCCACCCCTTCTTCCTCCCTGGCAACTTAGACTTATCCGAGTTCCGTGGCTAGATATTTTATTTTATACATGTTCTTTTTAAGAAAAGTTTTACATAAAATGCCAAGTGCACTTTTCTTCATATTTTATAGTAGTTTGAAACAATATGGTCCTTCTCTTAATATCTGTTAATATTGCCAAGTCTAACTCCTGAACAGATGTAGGCAATTAGTTTAGGGTTCAAAAACTTAATGGCTTTTACGGAGGGAAAGAAAAGAGTGTGTAAGCTTATTTTGCAAAACTGACAGAATGAAAAATAAATTCAAGAAATAGAAAATAAATTTAACATGGTTTTATATAACCCCAAGTGGTGATTTTCAGCTTGGGTGATCACTAGGTTCAGATAATCTAGACTTCAGTGTTATAGACTCAAGTCTTCTTTTTACCAAATGGTACTTCCAGCCCCCTTTCCTCCCTGTCTACCAGCTTCTTTGTTGCCTTCTTCATGGGGGACAAGAGAGGCTTCAGACACTTTTTCCATCCTATGATCTAGGAGAAAGTAAGAGAACAAAGTTACTACAAGGCTTGATAAACAAGCATGAAATCATTTTAGTCCTTTGCTATCTTTGATTGTTGTGGTTTCATTAAAATCATGATTTATGCATGTATAAAACACTTTGGTAATAGAAAAACTACAACAATATTCAGATGTATACAGCAAATATAGTTTTATTTCCTATGTTTTCTCCATTTTTTTTATATCCTCATTTCTTCGAATAGTAGAAGGAAAATAGAATTCTTTCAAATGCCTGGATTATGTTACCCCAATGTTTCCCGCGTTAACTGTCTTTTCTGGTTGATCTGTCATTCTCAGGCAAATCATTCAGATGCTCTCTGTTCCTTCCTGGTTGGGAGACATGGTGTCTGGGTATAATGAGCTTTCACAGCTAGACGGAGGTAACAGAAGGAAGCACAGTGCATGTTGTCAGAGAAATGTGTCTCTGTAAGAGATGTTCTATTTGCTTCTGCTCAGAGTTTGTCTCCTTTTCCCACAATCAGAAGGAATACATAGGCAAGACTCAACTTTTTCTTCTGAAACATTGCTTGCTTCTTCCCAGGGAAATGAACCCCAAAACAGAATCTCTCTGGGGAAGGAGCACTCAGATATAATAAGATCGCTGACCACATCTCTTGATGGAAGCTACAAAAAAAATTGGAAATTTCTTTCATATTGCAACAACACTAAAATTTTAAGGGTATTGTTTTGTTAAAAATACACAAATACAATCTTGCAATTCAACCCTTCTTACTGATATTCTCTCTCAATCTTGTTTTATTCTCTGATGTAACAGTGCTAATCTGCCATAAACCATGAAATGATATGACAGCAATATGAAAGATTATGCCAGAAAACACAAAAAGAGAACATCATATGAATAGATACATTTAAATATATTAACATTATTTCACTTATAAATACCTACTATGGAGAAAAGAAAAATAAAATAATATATCTTTGCTTGATATCACTCTGGAATCCCCTCACTTGATAGATATCTTTGGAATTTGTTTTCATTCACTTAGGCCCAAATCGAATTTCATCATTCCGACTTACAGTTTTTCAAATCTCATCTATCCTTCATGTTCTCCTTTAGCATGCATTGAGTCTTAGAAAGATTTATCTTCTTCTAATTTCTATTGGAGATATTTTTTAATCAGTCTGTTTCTCACACTAAAATGAGTAGATACAGAGCAGTAGCAATGAACAATTTATCCTGGTATTACTTAAATTCCCAGCAAGGTGCTTATGCCTAATACATGATATGCGTTATGCAATCATACATATCTGTGATTCTCATTGAATAAAAATGGAAACGTGTTTTAATTAGCTATTTCTTATGAAATGTCTGTTCATTAGTTAATTCTTATAAAAGAATTATACCTGGCATTATGGAATGACTATAGAGAACCTAATTTAGAGATTCCACCCACTCTGAATACAGAGGATTTCATGAAGACAAAATTCATTAAAAAAAAATGCCCAACTTATCTAGCATCTCACAGATTGAGAATATATTCAGAAATTTTACTTTAAAATGTTTAAATTTTGTTTTTTGGCAAATAATAATGCATTTTCTTATTCTGCTTGAAAAATTATACAAAATTAGGTGTTCAGATCTTGATATACAAATATTGAAATGAAAAAAGTATTGCAATTTTAGAAGAGCAAATAAATAAACAAAAGGTCAGGGTCAATAATTCAAGGGGCATTACAAGTGAAAAGTAAAACAGACTAACCTGTATTTAAATAGCCCAGTTTGAATTATCGTAACATCTTTAACGAGTGGGAAGATAAGAGGAGAAAATATTTTTTACAAGAACATAATTAAGAATAATGTAAGTAGCCAAAAGTTGTGTTAAGTAGAAAGTAACAGTAACAAGTTTTAGTTGATGGTGTAGGATGAAGGCAGAAAGAATGTGTCTGAAAAAGCACATTGCCATTTAAAAATCCACCAACATTAATATTACCACAGTGATAGCCATGATGATTGAATGAGCCCAGTGCCTCCCACCCTCCATGGGGCCATGGATAAAACATACAAAAAATAAAACAAGAATTGAGATAAATTGTGAAAAACTAAAAATAGTTCAGACATCATGAAAATGTTCAGAAAAAATATCAAATAAGTAGAAAAACACAATCTTGTTATAAAAAAGGACATTTAAAGATGTATATTTGCCATACCCCAGCAATACTGTCATTAACCACTACTTTACGTGATTTCTGCGAACCAGCACATGGAAAGTTGAGTCAGACCATTGAGTGACAAATGCTCTCTCCAGCAGCAGTGTCAAGGGATGGCTTATTGATGAGTATAATCAATCAGAGTCTTCTATTCTCACTGTCATGCTTCATCTCTTCACTAAATGTTATCTTCTCTTGTGTTATACACAAGACTTGATTCTAACTCTGTATTCCAGAAGACTAAGTCATAGTCCTTAAGAAACCACAAAACACTCTAGAAGACATGTAGATCCTCTACTATAGGCGGAGAGGCAAATGTCCCAGAACTTCTTGCAGGATTTCATAGAAGAATGATTATCAAATGTGCTAGGCCTTGTACACAGTCGATATTTGTCAAATGAATAGTGAATTCATGAATCTAGGAACTTACCTGAACTCCACGTAAATGTATTTGAGCTTTTTGTTTTTCCCCTGTGATATACAGGCCACAAGATTTAGAACTGTATATTATATGCACAGATGTGCATTCAAACGATGTCCTTCAAGCTTCTAGCAATAATGCTGCTTAGTTTGGTGCTTCATCTCTTACTAAATATATACACTATGTATGATTTTATGCTCATTGTTCACATATCACCTAAGCTTTAATTACTTGTCTTTAAATGTCATCATTTTACCTTTTCCTTCAAAAATTCTCCTATCTTGGGTGGCCCATTCTTCTGACTTTGGGTTCTTGCTCTCCTTTATGGCCTTCTCCTCTTCTGTTTCTTATATATTTTTCTTGACACTTCTTTCCCTTGACTTTGTGCTCTCTTCATTGTACATTTTGCTATTCATGACAAGATTCAGCCCCATGGTTTCAATGATATGTATTTGTAATTAGCTTTAAAATAACCCAGTTGAGAGGAAAATGAGGGATGAGATAGTATAGATGAAATAAGACTATGAGTAGTTTATGTTTAAAATTTGGTGATGGGACACACGGAGAGTTCATTGCACTGTTCTCTCTATAAGTCTCCATTTGATATTTTCCAGAATAGAAGTTCTTTTTAAACAGTATACTCTTGTGTATAATACATGTGTACTTTATACCCCCATGCATTAAAATGCATAATATATTTTATTAGATCAGATGAAATGTTGGCTTGCATGCAGGAATCCTATTGCACAAAAAGTATGGAATTTTTATTAAAATCATCCTTTGTGTACTAAGAAGCTTATGCTCTGAAAGGTATGAAAGAACTGAGATGATTAAGGAAACAACAGGTTTATGTCATTACATAAAGAATGACAACATTGTCAATGTTACTTTGAGGAATAAATAAAAGGAGGATTGAACTAACTGTGAGTAATCTCACAATTACTTCATAGTATGCCATTGCATGCTCTAGCTGAGTGATTTACTCAGAGTACTTAAGTTATTTCTATCTCTTTAAGTATGCAGAAACAGTTGAATAATTGTAATGTAAATGCACATATGATAGAACACCAGAGTATGACTTTAGATAGCAGAATTATATTGTTTCCTTCTCTGATTTGCAACTGCTCTGAATTTTGTACATTGCAAACCCTCATAAAAAATTCATGTCTATTTATAATAAAGAATCCTTTTTCCACTTAGATATAGATGTCATGTATATCGAAAAGAAAAACCTAATTAGGTATTGGAAGTCTGGGATTTTAAACTTGGTTTCAAATTCTCCTTTTTGCCTGACTCTGGGCATGTCACTTAACCTCTCTGAGCTTCAGTTTCTTCATCAGCCAAGTGAATGCTTTGTTCATTGCCAATGTCACTTTGAGGAATATATAAAAGAAGATAAGAAGTAATGTTCTGTGCACCTATCATGTGGTCTATGTGGTGATAACACCTTGAAACAAAACTTTTAGCACTATAATTTTTTCCTTTCTCAACTTAGAAAACTTGTGGGTTAAGGAAATTAAACATTGAGATAATATGGATAAAAGGACTTAGCAGTAGGAAAGCAGTAGTACAGTTATTACCTACTAAAAATGTGCTTTTATGTCATATTGCCTTAGTTCTTTGTTTATAATAGTTATCAAAATTACAGCTTTTGATGTTGGCTCATTCATCAGATGTAATGCCATATACAATACTTTTTACTTCTTGCAGATTTTTTTCTTTCTGTGGTTTTTAAAATTACGTTGTCACGAATCAATGACCTGAACACATTAACTTCTCAGTGGAGTGTGTAAAATATGGACTTTATGTTTAAATATTGTAAAAATGTATAAATTTATAATATAAAAATTTATTTGAAAATTTGAGATAAGTGTGATAATTAATATATATGACCTACATACTATATACAAATAAATAAGTGAAGGAATAAATGCATAAATGGATATATGATTCTGCATATTAGGTACATATACCTTTGATATTAAGAATAAATGTCTTATTTTCCAGAGTCAGAGTTGTTCTTATTTAATTATGTTCCATGTAGTCTGCCTTTGTAAAATTTAAGAGATCTTCTATGCTTGGAAATTTTAGTTGAAATGGGACATGAAATTTTTTGAATATAGAAGTACCCTATGCAATGTGACAATTCCCATCTAATATCCGTATTTATTAACACTTATTATGTCAATTTACATACAGAGGGTTGTCCACTGAGAGTTCTGTAGCTTCTGGCTTTAAGAATTTATGACTTTGTTTGCAAACTGAAAGTCATATTCTGGAGACTAAAACAAGTGAAATTAATCCCCAGACTTTTGGAAACTGTTAAAATAATTTAATGATGCTTTTCATTGTGTTTAGACAGCCATGAATATTAACATGGTAACAAAAAAACCTCACATAATATAAATTTTTCAAAAAGTTTCCCTGTCTTGGTTTGCTAAGTCCTGGAACTTACAGCATTTTAGAACTTATACACATACATCATAATTAATGAAATTTGATATAACTAGAACTTCATGTTAATATTAACATCCCTACGTCATTTCTGACTTCAGATTCATTTTGTACTATCTGTGCATATGAATTCATCTGGTTAAATACCTGCTCCTGGTTCATTTTCTAATCCCTTCTCACTAGTGTGCCCTCTCTAACTAATAGCCTTCTCTGGGCCTCTTGAAGGAAACATTGCAGCAGTGTGCCATGAGAGATCTGGCAAACAAGGGAGTATATTTAACCAGAAGTACAGGTGGCAGTGGTGATCAGAGGTTGATTACATAAAGAGTGATCAAAGTAAGTAATATGTTGAGGACAATAGGAGCCAGCTTTCTGACTGTGAGAGGAGTTCAAATATCAATGGGGAAAGAGAGAACTAACCTTGTATTGGTATCAATGGCTTTCAATCCAGCAAAAGAAATAATATGTATGTGTATATATATTAAGCGTATGTGTGTGTCCATATATTATTTCATGATACATGTAAGTTAAATAACCTCAGTCCTCTTGAAGCCAGTGTGTACTGCTGCTGCTGTTACTTTTCATCCTGGTCTAGTTGTGAAAATCCAGGAATTTAGCCCTTGAACCATCATGGGTTCTTGTCCCACGGGGCCTGTAAAGGCATCCACAGAATTTTTAGATAAGCAGAAAGAAGCAAACTTTATTCAAGAATGTAAAGAACAGTCTATTTAAAGGAAGAAAGCCAGGACCCCAGGTGCGCTGTACCTGGGAGGGACAAAGAAGCCATTATGGGCCATGTCTAGAGGATATTTAAACTTTTTTTCTCTATTCTAAAATCTCATCATCTTACTTTGTGACTGGCTCTCTCTCCCGGTGGCCACACTCGTCCCAGCAGATGTGCCCATTTCCCCAGCTCTTATCTAAGACTCTCTCCTATTACCTCCCCTGTCCAAAGTCTTATTCTCTCAATTTTTACTGTCCTTGTTTATTTAGTCCTCCTGGACTTTCTGACCTCATCTCTGGAGTATGTTTTGGTTAGCAACTCTTAGAATTCACTGTCCTTATCTCAGAAGCCTCTTTAACTTTACCGAAGTCCCTGCCTGCACTGTCTCTGAAGCTGCCTACTTACCCTAACTCGTCCCAGGACTGTCACATGTAACCATGGGAAAAACAGTAACAACTAAATTTCCAAGGATCTTAGGGTATATGTTCACCTCAAGCTTCTGCACGCACATTTCAATTATCAACCTTCTTTTAGCATTTGTCCTCTAAACACTTCACTTTCTCTATCCATTACCCCAGGCACTATTGTTGACCATTTTCTACCAATCTGCAAATCTGCTCTTAAGGTTGCTGAAGGTTTGAGGAATGTAAGTAGGGAAGTGAAAAAAAAATATGTAATGGAATAAAGGTATCATTACTCTCTGCTACTATTTATACATACTGATTTGCTGTCCTTAGAACCTTCCAATAACTGTTGGGAAAGTCTCAACCCTTCAATCCCGTTTCCCACTATAACCAGGAATTCAGAGTCTTTCCTTTTTCATATTGATGGGTTGCTTGTTGACTTTTTATTCTAAGAAATTCCTCCTTTTACCTAAAAAAATCTCCTTCTCAGATATTCTTAAGTGTTTTCTTGCCTAACAAAGTCTCATTAAGATTTCCACCCACCAACACCAAATGTACAAATTTTGCCTAAAGGGGCTTTGCCATCCTGCTCCAGTAGATGTCTACAATGCAGCCCCAAGACTTTAATCCAGCCTGGAGACATATTTCATTTGTCTGCAGAATTTATACTTTTTTCTCCCATGTCTGGTTCAATGTTGTATTTTGGAATTAGTTTATTTCCAGTTTTATTGGTCCAGAGATTGAGAGAAATGTTGTTCCAGGGTGTTTCATACTCAGAATCTCATTCATCTAGGTGACATGTGGGACTGCCGAGATTTAGATGAGATTTTCAGACTTGAGTTAATGCTGTAATAGGTTGAGACGTTGGGGGATGTTGGGACAGGGTGAATGTATTTTCCATGTGGGATAAATGTGAGTCTTTGGGACCAGAAGGTAGACTGCGGTAGACTGAAAAAATGACCCCGCTCAAGAAAAGATATTTACAAAAAGTCCTTGGAAACTATAAATGTTACCTTATTTGGAAAAAGGACCTTTTCAGCTGTGATTAAACATCTTGAGATGCAGAGATGATCTTGAATTGTCTGGTTGGGCGCTAAATCCAGTGACAAGTTTCCTAATAAGAGAAAGTTAGAGGAATATTTGAGGGAGACAGAAGTGAAAATACAGACACAGAGAGGAGAGTGTGATGTAAAGACAGAATTGGAGGTTGGAGCGACCTCAAGTGCAGGAATACCGGGACAGATACCAGAAGCTGGAAAAAGGAGAAAAAAACAACAACAACTTGTCCTCTGAAGTCCTCAGAGGTTTCTGTGGACTATGGTCCTAGAGATTTCAGACTTCTGGACTCCAAAACGGTGATGGGATAAAATTCTGTGGTTTTAAGTTACCAAGTTTGTGGTAATTTGTTACAGCAGCCTCAGAAAACAAAGACAGTGTTTTTCTTTACTTTGCCTCTATGTTCACTCAGTTGCCAGGAGCTACAGTATAACTAGCTATAGGAGCCCAACTTTTAAACATTTGCTTTTTGCTTGAAAATAGGAAAGATTAGAACCTTATAAATTATATACATCCTTTCATATACTAAGACTGATTCAGACATTATGTATTGGGGAGAGTACTACTGTTATGTTCTTTTGGGAGAGTGAAAGATTTTTCTGAAAATAGTTCCCTTTAACTTCATTAGATTATATACAGGATAAAAATGTCCCACATAGAGCATCTTCTGAAATACAAAAAGAGCTGAATTGGAGTCAGATAGCCTGAGATTCACATTGCTGTGTGTCACATATGTTAGGGACTATAATAGACCACTCATTCATTCATGCTTCATTAAACATTTATTCAGTGGTTACTGGTACTCGGCATTATTCTAGGTCTTGGATTTATAGTGATGAACAAACCAATAAAGACACTTAGCATCTAGCAGGGAAGAGAGATTTGAGATAAATATATCCCATCAAATGGTGATAAATGCAATCAGAAAATAAAGCAGGATGAAGAATATATAGAGACACGGGTGCTATTTTGGCCAAAACCCTAATTATCCCCAGTATCTATTTTCCTCAATGACAGCAGAAAACATGTCAAGGAAGCTACCTAGCAAAAAGGACATTTCCTAGTCTCCTTTTGCAGGAAGACTTGACCATCTAACAATGTTTTAATCCACAGAATGAGAAGATAAAAGATCATTGCAGAATCCAAGAGGCATATTTAATAAAGGACAGCCCTTGGCTAAAATTTTAATCAGCTTGGACATGGACTCTAAGGAATGGCAGAGACTACAGATAAAAATGATCTATATCCCTGAAAAATGTCTGGAAGAAGAGGTGTACCCTGTCTTGAACACCCTGCCTATTTCTGGATTGTTATGTGAGAGGTAAGTACAATTATTTTTTGAAATATCTCAATATTGGATCTCTGTATAGCAGCTAAGCCTATTCTCTAACCAATAAATATTTTAATTATTATGGACAAGCAGACCTTCCTGAGCAGAGACCAAATGGACTGAGGAAGTGAAGATTGTGGAGAGGCAGTGTGACATATTAAGAGCACTAATTGTTCTGATTTGGGTGGCTGCAAAGTAAATTTTGAGGTAAAGACTTGGAGGTGGGTATTTTCTGGAGAGGTGATCCCAGGAAATACAGGTAGAGGAGCAAAGAAAGAGAAAAAGGAGTAATACGTTTGTGCAGATGAGCAGGTTATACTTAAGAGCAACAGGAGATCCATCCTATTCAGGACTCTCTGAGGAACATTGTAGAACATGTCTCAGAACAGCCCTCCCTATGAGGCACCAGGGTATTTATCCACCATCCCCATGGAAAATTTCCTCTGGAAACATTAAAAACCTGGAAGCACTGGACTTCCCCTGCAAGAACTAAACAAGCCCCCAAACCATAATCAGATACCACTATAAACACTGTGGAGACAATACTTCCATCACAGATGGACTCAGATGTAGCCTGAGGGGCTATAGTGAAGGACCTTAACAGTGTCTGATACAATGTCTGACACCAGGTAAACAAGATTCCAATTTGCCAGGGACCAGCTATGTGACCTAGGATAAATTACTTACTGTCTCTGATTCTGTTTCCTTATCTATAAAATGGCAATAATTATAGTACCTTTTACCTTCTCAGGCTTATTGTACTGTATATTGAAAGAGTTGTTACATATAATAATTAATACAGTAGAATCACAATGAAAGTTTGGTTTATTATTACTATCTGAGGTAAGAGCATTCTAGCCCAATAAACTTTTTAATCTTATTCCTTAATCTATGTATTATTGAACCATCAGTGCTTGTCACTTAACTTACAATAGTAGGTGTTAAATAAGTGTTTATTTAATAGAGAACAAAGAAAATTTGAGGCTGTCACCAGACTTTTTAGATGTATAAAGAGTGTATTAGACATAGAATCACAATAGTCACCTCTAATCAGTGTCCCCCAACGACTATTCAGAATATTTGTATAATCCACCTTAAAATTCTATAAGGCCAACAATTGGGCTTGCTTCATGAAGGATGTGAAGTATATAATAGAGTTTCACAAACATATTTTCTTACATAGTTTCCACATTCTTTTTGAGTAATTTTCACAATTCATAGAAAACTCTGACATAAATGAAATTAATGGTATTTCTTGAAAAATTTGGAGATAATTAAGGACAGCTAGTTTTTTAAGAAGCCCTAAGTGCCAAGAGATTGCACCAGTGGTTAAAAATGAAGCTCCTGAAATCAAGAATGGAGGCAAAACTTGAAGATTTCCAGATGATTCCCCCAAAGCAGAAAGTTAACAAAAGACCAAGTACTTCTGTTATGCCTACAGGGGAAATTACAGAATTCACAATGTAAGAAATGAGGAGAAAGCAATTAGAGACACCCATGGATCATCCTATAGGGCAGAATAAGCTACAAGGAGACCAGGAAGGAAATGAGTGCTTACTGAATGTCTAATGTGGGCCTCAAAGCCTTGTATTTAAGATTTACAGAAGCACTTTTATTTATTCATCACAACAATATTTTGAACATCTAATACTATCTATGAGACCAGGCTGATCTCTCCCACTCTAAATGCCATGCCCTTACCAGGCAATGTAAAAGGAGGGAGGGCGTCATACGTTCTGCTCCATATGATGTGTGAACAACACCCAGAAGTCAGGAACAAACTCCTGAAGAATTTGCAAAAGAGCATCAGAATGAGAAGGATGTTTTAACCTGAAAACAAGGAAGAAAATACCAATTGCCATACTTCTTCTAAGAGTATCTTCATGATTAGGATAAGAATTCATACCATTCCACAAAACAGAGAAAATAATAATGTCCTATTAGAAGACTAAGTCAATTTCAGATTCCAGAAACTCATTATATGTTATCTACCTAGTGACAATATTAGAACTGAGGTTCTCAAGAAAGATGACATGATGAAAGCTTTGAAACCAGTAGTAATTTTAAAGGAAACAATAACTGTGAAAATATCGTCCACTTTTGCTCGATTCCATTTTTAACTGAAATGACTTCCACAAAAAATATTGTATGAACCAAGAAAGGGAATTTAATTTTTTAATTTAGGTAGACTGTAATATAGATAAGTATCTTGGGTTTTTGTTTTGTTTTGCTTTTGCTTTTCAGTCAAAGGTCTACTGCTGACATTTACAAATAGTAAATGTCTTTGAGATGTGTTTGAATATTTAGAAATTCAAGGGTGGCCATTTACTTTGGGCTTTTTTGTTGTTGTTATTGCTCGTGCTATCTGGGGTTTTGTTTTGGTTTGTTTTTAACTATGTTTCATCACTGTGAAATACATACCAGTAAGTGAATGAGATCAAGGCTTAGAGATCCTCTGGTAAAATTCTTTCAGAGATGCTGGGGAAAAAGAGCACCAGTGTTTTCAGTGTAAACCCATATGCAATAACAATAGATCAATTTTCTCAAGGAGCACAAAGAAGCAGGGAAATGGTTTCCTTTTAGATACTCTTTGGAATTTCTCTGGGTGTGTTTTCTTTGTGTTTTAATTTGGCAGTAAATTTCCTGTTGACATAAAACTCTGTCATCTCTTCATTTCACTATGTAGAAGGCTCCATTCAGACTCACATGTAAATTAAGTCTGCAAAAAATCATGACTATTTCGATTTCTGTTAGCCAAAATTTTATTCTTATCTGACAAAACTATATAAGGTCATTTGTATTGAATTATTGTTGGTTCAAAACAGCAATTACATATGCTATAGTCACATATTTTCTTGGTATTTTCACCAGGAATAAGTAATTTCCTTATTAATATCTCTGCAGCTCAATAAGATTTGGGAGTATGTTCTTAGTTATAAAAGACAAACAAGAATAACAGTATGAGAGATTATCCTCTAAAATCTTAAAAGTGATAGTATTGCAAAGCCTAACCACTTTTCTAATTTTTGTTTATTCAGCAAGTGCTATTGAGCATGTCTGTAAGATGATGGTTTAAAAATATAAGCCCTAGAGTCAAAATTCATGGATTCAAACTCTGGCTTCCCAACATCTTAGCATCTAACACTCTCCATTCTGATTTCTGTCTTCTTGTCAAATGTTCCTTTTCTATCAAATGGAGGCAACAATAATATCTGACTCAGAGAATTGTACTGATTAAGTGAAATGAAAAAAACTGCCTTACAGTACCTGGCTCAGAGCAACCACTCAGTAACTGTAAGCAAAACAGGCCGTCCTGTAGCCATGGAGCTTACAGTTCAGGAAGGGAGACAGATAAATGATCCCAACCATCTTAAGTCTCATAAAAGAGAAGTACACCCCTACGCAGGGATGAGTAACACTCCTCTGGCATAGTGAGGAAAGGTTTCCTTTGGAAAATGAGAATTGAACTGAGGTCTGAATGATAAGCACTAATTCATTAGGCAAAGGGCTGACGAAAAGCATTGCAGGCAGAGGAAAATGCCTGCCCTATATTTTGAGAGAGCATGACATTTTTGGGGAACTGAATAATGCTAGCAGTCCTAAGGTGCCAAACCTCTGCAGGTGAGGTAGAAGTGGCGGTTGGTCACATGGGGTCTTTTAAGTTCTGTAAATTCCTTTAAATAGAAGAGTGAAGTCATTACCCAGTTATGCTGCCTAACAGAAACCTTATTCTTTTAAAAATATCTGGTGTGACTTACTTGTTTTGTGGCATTTATGAAAAACCATGTGAAGTGCCTTGGCCTCCCAAAATAGTTACAATTATTTTAAAATGAAATATATGTGGACAGAATGCTTTCTTATGTACAATTTCTCCATTATAAAATACATATATAATTTTCTAAGTTCAATAAAAATTTTGAGGACATAGACTTCTAGCTGCCAGGTTTTCCCAAGATTTCTGACACCAACTACAAGTTTGGGGGGTTGCAGAGAGTTTACCAAATCATCATCAGTTTTGATAATTCACTATAGGGACTATTACCTACATGGTCATGGTTTAGTGCAGGGAAAAGATACATTAAAATCAGGGAAGGGAAGAGAAGCCTCTGTCGTCCTCAGTGTGCATTATGTGCCCTGAATTATGTATGCTTGGGTTATTGCCAACCCCAGAAAATTGACCTAAGCATTAGGGCCCAGAAATGGGCATGGTTGATTGACTAATTGCCCATATGGAGCATTCAGCTCCTATCCCCCCAATTCCTAAAGGTCTGATGACACCACATGGCCTGAAGAGCCCACCATGTATCACCTCATTAGCATAAACTATCCTGGGCAGTCCAGGTGGCCCACCTTGAATACCAAAAACTTAGACTCAAGAACTCCAAAGGGCTTGGAAGCTATCTCCCAGGATCTGGAGACAAAGACCAGGTGTTTCCTTTGGCCAGGTCAAGATATTTCTTACAAAGACCACCCCCAGGCCATTGGCCAAGGTTCTCTTATAGTAAAGTAATCATATTTGTCGGTTCATCTACATCTAGTATTGCTTTTATATGGTAGACACAGCAAAAGTAGTACTGTGAATTATAATAATGTTAGTATTTATATATTCATAATTGTATGAATACTAATAATAAATGTTGTGCCCATGACATTTGGGGTGCCAGTGTGGGATATAGATTTAAACAAACAATCTGTCTTATAAAACCATTAAAATATTTTTGTAATTTGTCCTTTGATTTGTCATTCTGATCCTCTCTTGAAGCAGCAACAAAATAATTTCTCTCATTGCATAATCCATTTATTCATTCCCTTACTCTTAACTACTCCTCCTTCTTAATTCCATTAAGAAGTTTGGGTAAACTCCTCCACCTTTGGAGAGACATGAAGCTTGGCCACTTGTCCAGCTTGCCAACCGTAACAATAGTCTAGCACGTGCTTCCCCTCAGAGTTTTTCCATCATAATACAGGCTAGGATTCCTGAGGTTCAGAATTAAAGACTATCTCTAGGAAAGTGTTACATTTCCTACCAACACAATTATGTTCAGTGGGGTAAAGACACAATTCAATCCTTAGGAATTATGACAAAAATATTTAAAGATATAATGCTATTTTGCTTGGAGATGACCCAGCACCATCGGTGGTTCTAGGACCACCCCATCAGGTAAGAGGTGATGTGAGGACATAAAATAGCCACGCGATAGTCCCAATATCCTCTCCTGGTGGGAAATAAATGATATAGTCATAACAAAATATGCCTTCATTTCTTACTATTATGGGGAGACCCTCCCATGGTCCCCCTTATGTTGCGTATAAGAACACACTCAGGAACGCATGTAAAGCCACCTATTGCTTTTATCTGCCCATTTGAACAACAAACACTCCAATTAACTAATATAATTCTCTGCCAAACCATTATCTGAGAACATCTGTCCATTGTTGGACATGAGTTGTGAAATGCATTGCTTGGTCTGATGGAATGTGACTTGGCAGTTCAAATTGGGTAATATCTTCTGTTCCAGACCTTTTATAATACTTGGGCATTTGCATTCACCAGCACATATGCAAAACACAGTCCAAGAGCCTATTCCTCTAGGACACAAAGGAGGCAAGCAGCAACCTACATTAGTCCTGCTTGCCTCCTGTGTGCAGGTGCCTCACCTGAGGGTATGCTCCGCAGTCACCTGTGATATCTGTCTCTCTTGTTGTCAAGCAGAACCATTAATACAGACAATTCATATCTCAGAGCACATAAGAGAAATGTGTCTAAGATTTAGCCTATCGTATTGCCCTAGCACTGTCCACCTCCAGCAGGGACACCCGACTGTCACTTCTGATCACCTTGCAATCCAGGCAGGCTCTCCTTCTGAGGGACATCAACATATTTCACAATAATTTATTCCTCAAATTCACATCCTGTTTTCCACAGGGCCATGATCCCCTTGAGGTCAGTTTTCCGTTGCTCTTCTGCCACATCATAGGACCAGAATATGAGACACCACCCATGAGTTAGTAAGAGCTCAAATATAGGGATACAATTCAGCTCATGGACCTGATTTGTTTTTACCTCCAACCAGAGCATCTGTCTTTTGAATAAGATCTCTCCTATTCACCTTGGAACTGCCATCCATAAACCAGGACACTCTCTGCTGGACAGTCAAGGATTATTCGGAGGGCCCTAGCCACATGACAGCAGGATGTGGTAAGTCCTCAAGTGGATCACGGGTGAATTGGTGGTGGGCTACCCAAGGGGAATGCAAAATGTAAAAGGCATAAATAACAATAAAAATATGTATTATATATAAAAAAAAAAAAAAAAACAAAGTCAGTCCTATGAGAAAAGATGTTGCTTGCTCATGAGTAGCTCTGTGCATTCCCCTAGCAGCATGCTCCTGTACAAACCATTTCCATTTTATTAGGGAACTCTTCGAGACCATACCATTCCCAACAGTTTCTTTGACATCATCCAAGCTATGAGGGGTATTTCAGGTTTCAAGATTATTTTATATTCATAGGAGTAGTCTCAATTAGCACACAAGAGCAACCTATCTATTTCTCAAATAGAATTTTTTTTGGCCCAAAATTTCAGTTATCAATGCTGGGGGACACTCACAGGCTTTTGCTGTAAGCCCGGTCTGTACTCCGCACAGAGCTACCATACTGAGAATTCATCCATATCACTGCTCCTGTTGCCATTCTGTGTGTTGAATTAACAGCTCGGGCGGCCTCAGGTCATCTTTTTGGTTGCTATTTGGCAAGTCCAATCAATGCGGGTGATAGGACAAATGTACATGCCTCTGTTTTACAATAGCAGGGAGGGGAAGTGGTGTATAGTGAGACACAGCATCTACCTCCATATAATGCATGAAATAAAGGACATGCAGTCACTTCTCATGTCATCTGTTTAAACATTCCCATTGCCATACAAACTTCCACCTTACTCCAGTGAGCCATTTCTCTAGTCCACACTCTTCCAGAGTGCAGAGTGATACCACATGACTGAGGGCCTTATCCTGTCTGCTTATTAACATAAACTGACTAGCAAGCAGTTGGAGGGATTGTGAGTCATTTGCTAGTACAAACCAGCAGATGTGGTTCACAGGCATTCCGTGAATAACAAAGACACTCCTTTCACTGGGGAATTCCCACAAGAAGAGATTACCTCTCATGAGCTAAGAATAAGGCTAGATACCTCTTTTGGCAAGGCCAAATTCTTTACTACAAAATATGCTATTTAAATAGACTTTACTTGCTGAAATTCATTTACTTGCTAAACTTCACACAAAGTGTTACTCAAGCTAAAAATGAATTCTATTTCTTTGAGAAAACAATAACAAGGTTGAAGAAGAGGGGGAGGAAGGAAGATGGTGGAGTAAGGAAGAAAGTGTGGCCTGGGGAGCTAAAGAATTAATTTTCGAAATATCAAGGAGATATAACAGATGTAGAAATTTAAACAGTTAACAATGGATGGATATTATGAACAATTTTATGCCAATAAGCTTGAAGACATAAAAATTGGTGAAATTCCAACTCATATGGAGAGAATAATCAAGAATTTGTAGCTCACCTTTAATCTACCAGTAAGTAGTTTTCTAAAATATTGTAATGAAAAGGAAGCACGTTATTGAATTCCTTTTTTTCTTTCTAAGAAAACAGCAAAGTAGAAGTCTATTTTTACACAACAGTAATGATTTAAATTAAAATTATAATAGAATTAATTTTATTAGATGTGTTTTAAGATGGAATATTCAAATAAATGTCAAAGCTAATCACATAAGATCATTCAGGGTAAGGGGGCAAAGTGGATGTATGTTAGAGGGAATTAGTTCTATCACATTACTTGTCTTAACTTGCACTTACATAATGGACTCTTGCTGTGTTTTGCAATTTTTGCCTCCCTATGTATATGGAATATAGCATATTATTTTTATGAAAACCGTATGTATTTACAGTTGGGTATAGTTTTTATATATGACTTTAATACATTTACACAGATTTTCTGTTTACATTTAACAGATCATCTGTTACATTGTCTTGCCTAGAATAGGTATATATTTTGTTTGTTAAAATGAATGAAAGCAAAAAATGAACATTACAAAAAGGTCTTAGAAGACAAGAATCCACTCTTTAATTTATAGAAAGCAATTAGGTTAAACAATTGTGAAGAAGAAAAACACCTGATTTTAACCAAAACCTTTGGAGGTTATTTGCCATTTTCCTTGATTATCTCAATCTCCAGTGAGTTATTTCATGGCAACTACATATTATATAAGTTTCACCTGCTATATTTCAATCAGCATTGTGAAAACTGGAGGAACCCTTTTGCCTCAAATTCAGTTTTTGGTCAATTTTGTGTAGTGTATATCATTTTTGTTACCTCAAATATAGGGACCAGGAGGATCAAAACTATGTTAATAACAGAATTCTAATGTGACATTTTTATCAATAACTATACAAATATTTTATTCACAAGCTTGATGAATTAGACCTTGTTTTTGAAAATTTACTTCAAGAAGGTTTTTTGGGGGGGGTATAGATTATAAGTATACAAAATACATTCTTATGTATCACCACCAGTCTAATATGGTATAGCACTTTCCTTCCTTGCTACATTTATGCATTCAAGAAATTTTAGTTGAATTTTCATGATGCCCCTAACACTGGATAGGCATCGAAGGTAAAACAGTAACTAGAAAATTTTGCCGGATAAAATACAAGATTTCTGGTTAAATTTGAGTGTTGAATAACAGCATTTTTAATACTAAAAATATTTTTCTGAAATTCAAATTTAACTGATTATGCTGGAATCTCTTTTTCCCTATTCCCCTATTTATTTGATAGATTAGTTGATTTATTGATGCTAAGAATGACAGTCCTAATAAAAATAAACACTCTTTCTGATCTGTTAAAATTTTAAATCTTGTAGACAAGGCAGATACGAAGCAATTAACCTTACAGGTAACTAAAAATTACAACTAAGTGTTAGAAAAATAGATACAGAACTCTGGAAGGAGAAAACCAGGAGTAAAACCTGGTCAAGAAGGAGACATCAGGGAAGGCGTCCTCGTGGAAGTGATAATGGACAGTTGGTTCTCTAGGGAAGGGAACACAGTTACTCAGAACGTGTTACTTCTAGACAGTAATTTTACATGAAAGGAGTATATATCTAACTTAAACGCTGCAAGCAATAGAAAACCTTGACTATCCACCGTGATGTAAACAACACAGAAATAAAGCCCTGGCCCAGGGGTGCCCATGTGTATTTCTCACGTGGCATCTGTCTGCTATTGGAGCGGGAGGGGCAGCAAGCCGCAGCCCGGTGCAGAGGTGGTGCAGGCACCTTCCGCTTCCGTATTCAGTTCTTAGTACCATGAATATACCCTCCGCTTCGACATTCAATTCTAAGTACTATGAATATTTTCTTGGATCACAACAGAGAAGTTGCTTGTCCCATCAGGCCTCCGGTTTTTGCTCTTCTACAATTGCACGGGAACAAGACTACTTTTAAATAAGAGGAACTTAATCAGCACAGGCTGGTGGGAAAGACACAAACCTAGGATCCTCTCCCAGGGGAGCTGCCAGACAGGAGTGTTGCAAGCACCACACCCCAGAGCCGCGGGCAGGCTCTCACACTTTCCCATCTGCCCCTCTTGGTTCCTCCCACTTTCCAAGTTTCTCTATGCATCCGATCTTTAAAAAAAAAAAAAAAGTGTCTTGTCTAGTTGGTATTAATTATTCAGCTTTGAATATGCTCATTGTTCATCATCATCATAATGAGAACAGTCCTGCCTCGGGTTTATATATTTATTCCCATATGTTCAGGCTCCTTTAATTATCTTATTTATCTTTATGATGTCTGCTAAATAAAAGGTGTGACTGTTATTATTCCAATTTTTATGGATGCGGGAACCTGAGCAGAGTCACTATAGGTGAGTCGCCCAAGTTCCTCCTCGGACACAATCCCAGCAGGGTTGCCGGTCTAGAATTGTATCAAGTTAGCCAGCAGTGCAAAGCACAAATCAACGAACTAACAAATAATGACTTTAAAGTTTTGTAATAAATATAGGTAATATTAAATTACAAAATCTGCAGTCAAGTAGTCAGAAACTTATCAAAAATAAACTGGCATATGTAACTATGTCAAAAATGCCACAGTTAAGTTATAAAACTGTATGATTTCACAAATTCGTAATAAACAGCATTATTTTTAAACAGCATTTTAAACCCCAGAGGTAGTGTAAGCTCTAAATTTTAAAAACAAAGTATGTGGATTAGAAATCTGTAAATTTGGGAATATTAAGTTTTCCTCCAAAATTATGAAGTTTTTTGAACTGTAATATAGTAGTGTATCCCTTTATAAAATATAAAGTCTTTGGGGGAAATGGAAGAAATCTTTATTTTTAATATCTTAACCTCTTTGTACAGCACTCCATTTTCTGAATAGCAATGTTTTTCATAATTATGTCTTATTTTATAACAACCTAATGTACATTTTACTCTAAACTGATAAATGTATAAAAGATCTATTGTTTTGCAGTTATATAATGTATTTTTTAAATGAAAAGGATTCATTTTTCTAGGAAAATTTTAGAAACAAGAATGCTTGTGTACTTTTGAAAGAGGCAACTTTAGTTTACTCAGTTTTATAAAAGCTAGAAAATTCCTGCTTATAACTGGAATCTTACTATTGATATCTGACCTTTGCACATATATTTGTGTAAAATGGGCAAATAAGTTTCAAATGAGAATGATCATTTCCAGATCATTAGGACTCAAAAATGATTTTTTTTTCTTTTTTAAATTGATTTCTAAACCCCTCTCTTCAGTCAAAGCAACACCACTTTTATCTGTATCATGAAAGGCTTTAGATTAAAAAGTACCCACTAAAAGCATATTAGTGACATTAGGAAATGCAGCATTGAAGTATATTTCTCAGACGTATCAGAGTTTTCATTTTTCCAATCTCAATGTGGTGTATGCCCACCAGGTTTTACAAACAATTAAACAATTACCTCAAACTCAAGGGTCCTTTTTATAGTGAACAGATCTGTGACTGAGGATAATATCGTACTTCAGATAGAACTGGGATTTCAGAAAAAAAGAAGGAAAGAAGGGAGAGAGGGAAGGACGGAAGGAGGGGGGGAAGGAAGGAAGAGGGGGGAGAAGGAAGGAAGGGAGGGAGGGAGAAAAGGAGGGAGGGAGGAAAGGAGGGAGGGAGGCCAGGGAGGGAAGGAAGGAAGGAAGGAAAGAAGGAAGGAAGGAAGGAAGGAAGGAAGGAAGGAAGGAAGGAAGGAAGGAAGGAAGGAAGGAAGGAAGGAAGGAAGGAAGGAAGGAAGGAAGGAAGGGGAGAACATTCTAGCACTACTGCAAATCATGTTTGCAGCTTGTTTAGAAATCCCTATTTAGTAGCGTCATGTGAAAAAGAAGGGCACCAGGTCTCTACTTTGTGGCAGGCTCCAGAATGCCAACAACTTTATGTAAGCAATTTTAGTGAATTCTTATAATAATTCTATGTTGGTACATTGGCTCTGTTTTGCTGATGAGAAATCTGAAACTCAGAAAAATGCTAAAAGAAAAGACTCTTCCAGCAAGGCCAAAAAGAGGCTTTCCTATTGGCCAGGTGGATCAATCAGCTAGATTTTAAACTGAGAAATGTGGAAGACTGTTAAGGAGGAAGCAAAAATTGACCCCATGCAAACAGAAGTGACACTTAGATGATGGCAGTGGTTAGGAGAAGGTTCCAAAGAAAAAATTTTAAAGGAATTTATGAAAGCACACCACGCCATTGTCTCCCTTTACCCAATCCAAAGCTATTCTGACCTCTTCACCAGATGCAGAAGTGAAAAACGACTGGGTAGTGTCAAAGCTAAAATCTACCCACATCCCAGTTTCACACAGAGCATTAGTGCTATTTGACTCTGGTTTATGTGGCCTCACCACTCCCATATTTCCTAAAGCTGACTGACTTGAATGCTCTTATATGCCTTCAATTCCCCATTTTTTCAGTCCGCAAAAAACCCTCTCGTGAGGGCTCTCCTGTTGATATTTGCTGTCTTGCTCTTTTCATTGCTTCATTTAATATTTTCTGAGTCTTAATGAAATTGACTTTTTTATTCTCTTTTTCTGCAATGCAGGAAGGGAGAGATGATAAGAAGTATACAAGTATCCTTGTGTACTTATAAAGAAAAGATTACCTGAAACATTTAGTCCAAACTCACTGTTGACTCTTTATTATAATTACTTCATCAGCAATCAGCAGCAGGGTCACATTTCAAAAGCCTTGGAATTATTTTTGTTGTCTTGATTGGAGTCCATTTTACAGACTCTTGTCTGCAAATAAACCATTTCAATGACTCTATGATCTTGGAATCTGTCAGAGTTTCTCTGTATTATTTAAATCTATTATAGAGAGCTATCAGAGAAAGTAACTAGATTCTGAATAATTATAAGACTTACTGTCATCTGAGAAGAATAATATTTCAGATGTTCTTATTAATCCCCAGGACGCTGTTTCTAAATGAGCGCACTGAAGTAATAATGCTTACCGAAGTTCAATTTTGTTATACCGAAAGGAAACAAATTGTCCTTGCAACTTTTAATCACCCATGACTGGTATCTTGGTTTTTTTCTAGAGGTTCTCATTATTAGCACTTACATTCAGAGGATATTTTAATCCAACTTGGGAACAATTAGGACCTAGAAAAAAAAAGTGGTCTTAACAGCAGTTCATCTGACCTTCAGTAAGGAGATTTCGAAACATTTACTTCCTGCAATGGGTTCTGCAATGGGGTCAGAACCCATTGCAGTATATGCACTGGAGTCTTAAATAATTCTTTCCAACTGTTCTGTGGGTCACCAACAGAAATTTTTCTCATACACAAACATCTGCTGAACTTGCTTAGTTTTTGAGTTCCTTACTTCAATTCAGATGGGCTTTATAGGAATTTTCTGTGTATCACACTTCACTTCATAAACAGTGACGTATCTTTGGATTAATACTAAAGAAATTATTAGAACATATGAAATAAATTCTATCAGGAAAGATGCTTTGTGATTATGAAGTATTATGAGATGTTGTAAGCCAAAAACATCTGAACACATTCTACATTTGTAGGTGTGCACTTTTTCTCTGTGTGGGAAACCATTATACACATTACAAATAAAAGCAATCCTGTAAATGTGAATATTCTACTCTATTGCATTGACTGTTACCTTCATCAAGGATGCCTTCTCAGCCAGAGACAAAAAAAAAAAACCAAAGTATGTATTTCCATTTCACATAAAATCATGGCATTAACATGAATCAATCATAAAAGATACTACATATGAAATTTTCCATGTGTTCGGATGAGTGGATCACAATAAGTCTAGACATGAAAATAACCATTAATATTCTGAGGCCCAAGAGAATTGACTTTGGTCTTTAAAAATAAAATAAAACAATATTCTATGCTACATTTCTATGTCTATTAGATTTAGTTTTTGCTAGAAGTGTTAATCAGAGACAATTATTCTATCTTATTGAGTTAGTGACTTGAGGTTGGAAGGAAGTAGTGGTAGATGAGAAAACCATTGGTGAGAAATTCTGAAATCTAATAGAAATCTGACAGCTTTTGAAAGTCATGCTCAAGGTAAAAAAATTTTATAGTAAAAAAAGAATAACTTCAGTCAAGTTTTGTATAGTGTTCAAATATTTCCATGACATATTTTTTTTAGAAAATTTAAAAAATATTTTTGTTTACTGATATGTTTGCTAATTTCGACTAATTCTAAATATGCAAATAGAAGTAACTCTTAGCCTAAAAATTACATCCTATTGTCATGTCATACCAGAGGTAGGTGAGATTGAAAACTAGCTAAAAATAACCATCACTCACTCCAATGTAGAAAGATAAATTAAAGGACTGAAATATCCCATAGTGGAGAAGCCTAATAAATATACCAAACAACCTGCTAAAACAGACCATCATTTCTAACACTTTCATTTCTATTATTGCTCCCTATGTTACCACAATTATCCAGACTCAAAACACAAGTTTCTTCCATACTTTTTGCAACCTCCTTCTAATGGACTCCTTCTAATGGAGCAATAAAACAACTTTACTTTTCTGCCATTTCCAAACATTAAATGTGTCCCCTGCTTGTATTTCTTTTCACCAAAAGGAAAAATGTTACTTTCTGATGCTACATTGATTTTTCTTAAAAAGAGATAATAGATAAATAGATATTTAATAGATAATAGATACAGAGAGATAATGCATAGATAGGAGGGAGGAAGGGTGAAAGGGAAGGGATGTGAGAGAGAGAGAGAGAGAGAGAGAGAGAGAGATTGAGAGAGAGAGAGAGAGAAGGGAAGACCTCGTAGTAAAAGGACTGGAAAGACATGCATGTACCAAAATGTTAGTAGTTATTCTGGGTAAGAGATAATACATGATTTTAATTTTATTCTTTGTGATTTCCTGTTTTCTAAAACAATATTATTTTGTACTTAAATGTTATAAAAGAAAAGAAAGGAAGAAAACTAAATAAAAATGAAATGTAAAGGTTCAAAGTGATCTAAACTCTGACACTTTCTCCAGAAATTTATGTATCTTTCCTGTACTGTCAGCATTCCCAGAACATTTTACGTCCCAGCCCCTATCTATATGCTTGTTTCCTAGTTTCCTGTGTGTAAGTTAAATTAGGAATCATTTATTCTTATATTTCTTTTTTGGTCACAAATCAGATTTTGTTAAACTGCAGGTCATGATTCAGAGTTTATAGAATCAATTTTGTTCATTGACTAGTCTTTTTGAAATGAAGTAGATTAAACTAGAAAATTATGTAAGAGTGGTCCATGGTATGTGAGTAAGCACTAGCGTGCAACTTTTTTGTCCAAGATAGAGATGATGGGGTGATGCCAAGCATACAGATGTACGGACGTTTGTGTTTTACACTCCACTGTAGAACTTATTTTTTAACTTAACCAAAATCATGTTTATATTCATTGATATGTAGAATTATTTGACTGTTCAACACATTGAGTACACTGAAAATGTAAAAAAGAATAAAATGGCTTCTATCTTTGAAGAGTTAGAATTCTCTCAGATGAAACTGATATGTATGCAGGTAATTTCAGAATGACATCTATAAATTCTAGAATGCAGAGAACAGATAGTTCTCTGGTAACTTAGAGGAGGAAGTAATTACAGCTCAGTAAGAGTATCTTGTTGACTCACTTTCTTCATTCTTCTGGTGATAAATCAGTCTGTTAAATTTTAATTAAAATATTTTTAAGAGGTTAGTCTTACATCCCATTTTTTCTGTTCTTTTAATGTTATATGGTTGTTGGCAAATGATGGAGCTATAATATAAAATTCTGTGTGGTGAGGTTATATAAAATAAGTTCTTTTCAACGGACTTGAACAGTTCTTAAAAACTGATATTTAGGTTCTTTCTTGAGTAAAGCTTTATCAACTTAGAGGAAGAAATTTCTGGAAAAACTTGACCTCTATAAAGTTTCACTTTATATGAAATGAAAAAATATCATACTATATCACCTGTATTAATATTTTCTTATATTATTAAAATAGCATGCAAATATATGCAACATAAAATTTTAACAATTGTGTATACATGAAACCCCATGTTCATAATTTTTATTCCTAAAAGACATATCAATTAGTCAAAAGTATATGATAAATCCAGCAGATTATTTAAAATCTCTATTAAATAATAGAGACTGGCACTGCATTTGCCCAAAATGCAATGTACTTTGAGTTGATTGGATCTACAGTAGGAGATAAATGAAGAAATAAATTTATAAAAGGACTTAAAAATCACTTGAGAGTCTCTTTGACAGCAGAAATTAGAATTCCAGTCAGATTAAAAAAGAAAACAGTGGAGTGGCTTTCTGCAAATGTAACCAGAACATGCTATCAATCTTTAGAGTGCTTTCTTGAAACCTCATTAAACATACCCTAATGTGTAACCTATCTGTTCCTTGGATTCTTAGTACATGTTTTTTCAATAAGTAGTATTTATTCCTTTTCCAGTTCTAATTAATTTCTGTCATTATTCTTCATTTGGAGTCCATTAGAAGTTTTTTATATGTTCTGGTTCTAATGCATAATTTTAAAGTTAAGGAGCCTCTCAGGACAGTTAAATATCTATGCACACTATCCTTTCTTATACTGCTATATTAGCTAGGTCTTGTTTGTGCAGATTGCTTGCTGTGTGAAGGTTTATGGTCAACATATTTTCTGCGGTTAAATCATATTATAAATCCATGGGGAATTTGTTGCTTTTTTTTTTTTTAAGGAACCATGGTCCAGATTCCAAGTATCTGAAGTTTGTGCCCATATTTGGAAGCTTTTAATGAATTCTCTTTTTAACTCTCTGAAATATCTTGAAATTTTATTAAATTTTTAATATTTTACATTTAAGTTAATAATAAGTATAAATTCTAGTAGTAAAATTGAGGTCACTGGTTTTTCTACTGAAACAATCTAGTTTTATTTGCTGAGGACTCCTGGGCTTCTCATGATAATAGTGTGTGTGTGTGTATGTGTCCATCCTCTATAAATCTGTTAGAATTGTTATATGACCTACATGAACTTGTTTTGTACACTAAAAATCTACTTACTCCCTTGACAATGTTCCCTTGGACATTATGTAACAATTTTAAGTGTAAAAAATTTGTCATAATTTTTATATCTTCTATGGTATATGATACATGGTTAATTCATCCAGACCAAGAAATGATACTTAACTTCAAAGGTTTTATATTTTCAAAGACTTATCTTGTACACTGATCAATTTTATTCATAATAATCACATGAACAAGACATACTATGACATATTTTTGTTGACTATTTACGAATGACCACACTGAGGCTCAAATAGGTGAAGATATGTGCTTAAATACTGGGTAGTAAGAGCTCAAGTAGCATATAAATCCATCCCTTCTGATTCCAAATTCCATGTTTTGTAAATACCTGAATATATAAAATAGCAAAAACCCAACCCAGTTGTATTAGTCAGGGTTCTCCAGAGAAAAAGACCCAGTAGGACATATATAAATACAGACAAAGATGATAAGAGAGATACGAGATCTGTTATAGGAATTATTCCTATGCTTGTGGATGCCTGGAAGTCCCATGATATGCTCTCTGCAAGCCCGAGAACCAAGAAAGCTAGTTGTGGAGTCCAGTTCCTGTCTGAATGTCTGAGAATAGGGGAGCTGATGGTATGAGTTTAGTTCTGTGTCAGAAGGCCCAAGAACCGGAAGTGTCAGTATTCAAGGGCCAGAGAAGGAGGATGCTCAAAGAGAAAATTCGCCTTTCCTCTACATATTGGTTCAATTCAGGTCCTGAATGGGTTGGAATGTGCCCACCCAAGTTGGTAAAGGGATCTTCTTTTCTAAGTCAACTGATTCAAGTGTTGATCTCCTTTTGAGACTCCCTAGCACACAGTCAAAAGTAATGTTTTACCAGCTATGGAGACATTCCTTAACCCAATCAAGGTGACACATAAAATTAACCATCATACCAATATTCTTAGAACTGTCCATGATTACCAACAATATATTGAGATTCATTTTCTGAAAGTTTCATAAAGCTCTATCTCTGTCCAGATAGCTAAGCCGCCCCACCCCTCTGCCTCTCCACCCCTCAGGCTGTCTGTCTTGGTGTCCCTCTGTCCAGAATCCTATCTCAGTGTGATGTGAGGAAATCACAGTAATGAAAAACTGTGAGAAGTGCAGTGTAAAATCAAAACCTAGGGAGGAAAATCTGGTTAGAAAATGGATATTCTAGAACTGAAGAGCCTTTTAGTCTATTGCTAAGCACCGTGCCATGTGCTTTCTACAGAGTAGTTTTCTTATCACATACAACACATGACAATCAACGGCTTGGACATTCTCCACCCTGCATTAGGAGGGGCTAGCTGAAATATGGAAAAGTAAAATTTGTCCCTGCCAGACCGTTGATATGCAGCTGGGAGCCTGGAAATTCAGTTAAGTATCCTAAAAAAGACCTAAAGTCTAGAATCTATCCACTCTACCATTTTCTAGAAAGATGCTGGACAAGTGCTTGTGCTGAGACCAGGGATTTCAGAAGAAGATTGTTGTTGATAAGTTATTGTTTTGTTGACTTTTGCTCAAAAGTATATGAACATGTAGTTGTTTTTGTTTTTAAGCAAGTTTACATCAGCTATCATTTTCACTTACCTAACTATAAGCCCTGACATATACAATGAGCTTAAGAACTTCCTCACTCAGATGATAGGAAAGGATTTGCTTTGAGAAGCCATTCAGAGTGTGGTTATCAAAGAGAACTGGATTGAAACTAAAAGCAATTTTTATGACAACTGTCAAAGAAAGTCAAGGTTAAGCTGCATTACATGATGTTGGCTTATAGATTAGCTATACTCCATAAACAACATATTTAATTCATGGCAGTTTTTGCAACCCTAGCAATAAGAACGGAGATTGCAAAGCATGTACTGCTAAATAAGACAATCGGGGAAATCAAAAGGCAGAGTGGGAAATGCTTGTTAAAAATTTAAATAGCTATCTGTCCCTTGAAAGAAGTTACTCAGAATTTCACACAATTAAAGTCACCCAAAGAACATGATTTCTAATGCCCACACTAACAGTTCATAATTTATCTTATTTAAAAATGCAAAAATTATCTCACCATTCCAGTAAGTCTTCAGTTCTTGTATTTATTTGTTTGTTTGGGCACTTGATATTTCAGTCAAAATGTTGACTTTAAAACAATAAAGGTAATTTAGAAATAGAATAGTGTGAAGTCAAGGAGAGGGACTGGCTTGTAATCGTCACAAAATAGATCAGTACTCACAAATTCATGGAGAAATAGACAAGTATATCTCACCTTAAATAAATCAAATATATAAATGTTCAATTTATAAAAGAAACAAATCATGATTTGTTATCATTGTAGAGTATCTCCTTCAAAGACAGCTAAAATAAATTTTAGTTTATCAAAGCAACAGGAATCATTCAAATTTCTCAAGGCCAGTGAATTTTAAATTTGAAGAACATTTATATTTGACTGTTACTACATTTTTCTAATTGCTTTTTCTAATTGCTTTAAAAGAATCTCCCTCTCCTAAAATGAACTTTTCCTGCCTAAACTTCTAATTAAACTTGTATTTTTGTATATGCAGTATCAAAACACATACTGATCCTTCAAACTTAAAGTACCAGATAAAATGTTCTCTTTATAGAGCAACTGTCTCAAAGAACAGACTAGTTTGAGTAGCAATCTTGTAAATGCTCAGAACTCTTATAGAACCTGGAGAAATTTTCCTGGGTCGGGCTGCTCCTCTTGTTCAGTTAATTCCCTAGGGATTATGAGGCTTCTTTTCTCTGCAGTGTGGAAATATTAACACTTCCAGTAGCATGGTTTTAAGTCAAGTAATAAGACTATATTGTGTTTTGCAATTAGCCTTCATTTTTTCAAATGACTAAGGGGATTGAATAATCTTTAAATAAAGGAATTTCCATCAAACATCTTAATCTGTTGACAGATGGGAACTAAAAATAACTCTGGCATAAAAGTTTCAGTGGAAAAACCAAATAAAGAGTCATGTTCACCCACCACTTGAAAATCCTCCAGGAGGCTATACAATGCCTATAAAGGAACAACCATAATGTTAAAGCTTCTGGTGAAAAAGAATTTCACCATAGTTGAGGAAAGAGTATAAATATTTGATACTAAACCTACCAAAACATGTTTTCCACCTTCAGGTTTTTATGTAAATAAAAAACCAGTAGGCCTCGTATGTGCAGTTTCACTTTCCTTGGTTGCAACTACACTCAACCAACCGTGGTTTGAAAGTACTACTTACAGTAAGACTCTAAGAGAGAAAGTCCATATTTATATAATATTTTTTTCCATAAGAAAAAACCTTGTATTATATTATTTAAGTTTCAGGTGTGTATCATTAAAAGTCAATATCTGTATATACTACATTAAGTTGCACTAAAGTCCAATTCTATCCTTCACCATACAATTGACCCCTCATAGCCACTTTATTCACTCTCTTTCCCCTTTTCCTTTGGGTAACCACTAATTCATCTTACAGTCTAAAAATCAACTTTTGTTTTGTTTAATTCATCTATTTGTTTGTTTTTTCTCTAGACCACATGTGCATGAAGTCATACACTTTCATTCTCCATCTGACTTATTTGACTATGCATAATACCCTCAGGTCTAATGTTGCAATTGTCAGGATTTCATGTTTTTATAAATAGCTGAATAGTATTCCATGTTTGCATATAGACCACAATTTCTTGACCCGCTCCACTGTCTTTGGGCACTTAGATGTTTTTCCATACTTTGTTAATGTAAATAACACTAAAAAACATGGGGGGGTGAATTTTCTCTAAAATGGAGGTTAATAAATATGGGGATTGATATCTTCAAAAATAATGTTAGGAAAATCAGCCAAAGTTTGTAAAAAATAGAGCTAGATTTTGGGGGTACATCACAGGGATGTATAATGTGCCTTACACATATATGTAAAAAACTCTAAGTGTAAAAAAGAGCTAAATGTTAAAATAGTATAGGACCATGTACTAGATACTATAAAAGTATATGAACCATATATAAAAGATATGAACCATAGATATACATACTTCTAACTGTAATTGGGGAAGCTCTTCCTAAGGAAAGCATAAATGCCAGAATTCATTATAAAAATATTGAATATTTGCTTCAAGGAGAAATCTCCTACAACAACCTGTAAAGCAAATATAAGGAAAGATTAATGTTCAGAATCTATAAAGAACCTCTACAAATCAATAAGAAAGAGCAATCAAATAGAAAAAAAAAAAGGAATGAAACGACAAAAATTTCAATAGGTTAATAAATACAATAAAGGAAATGAAAATAACATTGTATTTTATTTTGATCCACTGATTAACAAAATATTCAGAAGATTGATAATATCCAAAGTGAGACAGAAAAAATGGATACAATTGTAAACTGGTGGGATGAACCTGAAACGCTCAAAGTGCAAAAACACTCTCAAAAAACCCTATGCTTCAACGTCTTGGTAAGTGTGAGTTTGTGTGTCTTGAGGGTAAGACAGTGGGGTAAAACCTATTTTGTTTTGTGTGATTTCTGTTACATGTAACTAAGCCAAAATCTACAATGCAATAAGTAGTGTTCTATGAAATTTAATTCCCAGTAATTTGAGCTAATTTTTTAAAGAAACAAACCTAAATATCTATCAATGGCATAGTGTTTTAAGAAGTTAGATAATGTATGTCATGAGATATTTTATAGTTATGAAAAAAATATAAGAAATATCTCTATCAATTAACAATTAAAATTGTCTAAGATCTATTGTGAAGTAAAAAATGAAATTGCATAAAATATTTATATTTAATTTAAAATTAAATATAAGATAAATATATTATAAAAACATTAAACTATATGGATACAAAACTACATTATTTAAAACTGAAATAACAAATATATATCAATGCTTTACTGATAAAAGGGGAAATATATTTTGTGAAATTAATCAAATTGCTATGTTTCCCTGCAACTTTGTACAATTTGGGCAATTAAAATTTTAAATCACAAAAATCAAATCATATCTTAAATCACTAATTGACAAAAAAGGATAGACAAGGTAGAACAAAGCAATGAAGTTCATTGATGTACAGTGTTCTCAAAGAATGAGTTTTAGAATGAGTTCTTGCTGGTTTTATTTTTTTCTAAAGACTAAGGTATATGTGGGGGGGAGGTGTGAGTGACTGTGTGGAAGGGTGTGTGTGTGTGTGCATGTGTGTGCAAGCATGCGTGTGTTTTGGGTAGGAAGGAACCAGTGCAGACGATAAAATAGTTCTTCCATTTTACACTACTGCTTTTTTTTTAACTTCAAATTTTTAAAGCCAGGATGT
This sequence comes from Scalopus aquaticus, assembly GCA_004024925.1. NCBI lineage: Eukaryota > Metazoa > Chordata > Mammalia > Eulipotyphla > Talpidae > Scalopus > Scalopus aquaticus. The sequence continues at coordinate 9,239 of PVIJ01002162.1, read as the reverse complement.
TATTCTACAGTGGATGGGAACATTTAATATAGTAGAGTTTTTGTTTCATTTGTTCTGGCTTCTTTTTAGCAAAGCTGTTATAAAACCAAATGTGCATCTTACAATCAATGGTATTTTGTAGTTTAAGAAAGATGGCAAATGAGCTCCATACAAGTATGGAGAACAACAATGTCCTTCCCAAAAGATTCTTTCAGTTCCCGTTTCAGTTCATACAACGGGCTAACTCTTCCCCGAGGAGGGGAGGAAGTTCCATCTGTTTATTTTTATATTCACAATTGTATTTTGTAAGTGCATAGGTCAAGGTTTACTGAACACAGTTTTCCACTTTATCTTTAAACACTTTTTTACATACATACACCCAAAGTCTTCTAACTGACACCAGTCAAGTGAAAAAATACAAGCTGGGGGTAGCTGAATAGTGTACACATTTTTGTTTCATATCAAACCTCTAGAGAACTGAGAATGACATTTATATATCAGTACTGAAAATCGCCCCAAATCAACAAATGTGCAAAAAAGGTGAGATTTGCATTTGTTGCTACCAGAGATGATTCCATCCATCCATCCATCCATCCATCCATCCATCCATCCATTCGTCTGTCTGTCCGTCCATCCATCCATCCATCCATCCGCTCCTCCTTCAAGCCCCAGCTCCATGGTGGGTATTCATCTACTATCTGAAGTAGGTAGTCATCTACTATCCTCAAACAAAGATTTTAATCTTCAAATTCCCTCCCTGATTCTACCATCCATAGTTTCCATTCTTTGGACTCCTCCATATTTTCAGATAGTATAGCTATAATCACTGACAAATGAATCAATAGTAATATATTAAAACAGAGGTCTGCAAACTACTCCCATGGACTAAATCCAACTCGCAGCTTGTTTTGAAAAGATTTATTTAAATGCAACCCCACCCATGTTTAGTATTGTCTCTGGTTGCTTTTCTCAACAATCACAGAACTGAGTATTTGAAACAGAGACCATACAGCTCACAAAGTTTAAAATATTAACTATCTGGCTCTTTTGAAAAAAGATTGCTGGCAATGCTTGAATATAACACTTGTGTTGTGGTATAGTGGTAATTTGGGACTTAATTGATTTGAAAGGATCTCACTACATAAAAGGAGGCAGTTCCTATATTCTCCCTCACTTTTACTCTACAAGGAGAAGTGTAGAAACAACCCAAAAGCAAAATCTGTAAAAATAACGTTGAGATAGTTTATGAAATGGATAAAGTTAAACATGTGGGCATCTAATATTTCATGAAGATATCTGACAAATAGCTGACAAGCTATACTTGAGATTGAGATATTGGTCCAATTGCAGCAAGGTTAGGTGCAGTCTATAAATGTTTTCATTCTGTGTTGTACTTCAGAGACTTGCGTATTCACTTATTTCATTAAGATTGTAAGGACATTTGTCACATGCCGATCAAAGGTGTAGATAAAAATAATTGGGTAAAATAGGTAATAGGTTAACTGAAAGAAGAAAGATCTTAAGTTGAAATAAGGGACTAACTCTCCCCACACGTCATTTGACAGGAATTTAGTGAAAAGCCCTAACCATGGTATACAAAATCATTTGCACAACTGTAACATATGGGTTCTATGACTGAGCAGCCTAGGTAGGAAATGTAGTGGGTTTTTAGGGTTTAGCTGCCAGTAAACTCAGTGTGATTCCTCTTTGTGTATTAATTACCTAGGAAATTTCATTACTTTGTTATCCATTAAACAGAAAATGTGTCCAGAAGGAGGAAGGAAATACTCATACAATAACCAGTTAGTGTATTACATTTTGTTGAGTATTGAAGTTTCAGAGAAACTCCCAAAAATTGAAGCCTGTCTAAGGGAGAACAGCCAGAATGAGGAGGTGCTTGAAAGTAAATCACAGAAATAAAAGCCATAGAGCGATTCTATTTAATCTGGTGTCTTCACATGTTTGAAGGAGGGACCCAAAAGTTTATCTTGCCTATGACACTAATGTTTGGTTCAACATTAAACAAAGAAAGAAAGAAAGAGTCAACAAATAGGGTTGACTCAAAAGAGAATTATTTGAATAAAGTACACATTCGTTATTACTGGGATGATCAAATAATCAAAATCAAATGATGATCATTTACCATCATTTTTGGAAGGGGTTAGAAGTTATTTTTCCTAAAACCTCTTCATCAGAAAATCCCAAGATCAAAATTCTTTCGATTTCAAATGCTGTGTTGGTTTAGAGAGGTTTAGAGAGAATATCTCAATATCTCACTATAAGCAACTTAGTGTGAGATACCCAGGTCCTTGCTAATTTGTCTCCTACCCACATCTCCCACCTTTGCCTTCCACTATACCTGCCTTTTTCTTAAAATGCTGGGGATACTTTAACATTTCCTACCAACTAAAAAGAACAAATCATATGGTTAAATCTAATAATATTTTTTTTCTCCCCAAGCCTGCTTTAAAAATTTTAACCTCTAGGCTTATATCTCCATCATAACTTCCCAAGACATCTTCTCTGCCTCTGCTGATCTGAAGACTACTTTCCTTTTAAGGTTCATCCATGGAGACTTCTTTAAGTGATTCTAACATTCTAATTGTATCTACTGCTGCATATCTTTAGGATTTCTCATCCAAGACAGATGATAAAACAGTTGACTCTTGAATAAATTGTGGCTTAGGGGCATCAAACCCCAGCACACCCAAGTGGAAAATTCGTGTATAACTCTTGACTCCCCCAAACCTTAACTATAATCAGTCTTTGATATCCACAGTGAATTGAATTCAGAATACTTTATGGATGCTCAAGTTCCTTGTAGACAGCCTTCCAGACCTGTGGCCTCCAACAGATCGTGGTATCTGTGAATATAGAACTAAAAATATGGAGGGCTGAATGTATTATTGGGGAAAAATCCCAGGTTGACCCAAGCAGCTCAAACCTGTATTATACAAGACTCAACTGGACTGCATTATATAGTTTTCCTGTATCTGCTCTGGCTATTGTGCATGTCTTTAACCAACTTACACCTAACTACTATCTACCTTTCACACACTGGGCTCAATATATAGCTGCTGATGATATGGCCAAAAAGCCCAGAAGTTACTAAACTCTCTCCCTTTGAATAGAACTGATCCTGAATGAAATAATATAATGAGATAATTTCTCAGATTCTTGACTCACTACAATAGTGTGATTATTATACCATTCTTATACATTGAAGTTACCACAGACAAAACTGAGCATTTGTAGGTACATGCATATTTGGAATGCTTTTGGCAGAGCTGTTCCTGGGGTTATTTGTGCAGAATTATGAATTAAGCAGGTCTGCCAAGGCAGATCGAATATTCTTTTCTGCACAATGAAGTAAATCTTCAATTTCTACATTCACTTCCTTTTTCATTCCTTTCTCTCTCTGAAATTTGTTTTGCAAAAACATCTTAATGCATTTATCTCTTTCCCTCAGCTTGTGAAATTACTCATCCCTCAGATGCATAATTGAGAGGTGTCCTATTACATTCATGAGATTAGAGGCTTTATGAATCACTCCAACATGAGAAAAATGTTTATATAAGAAGCACTAGATTTATATGAAAAGGGTACAAAGACTTTTTAATAACCCTGGCTCTTGGTTTGGGCAGGCCTACAAGGGATAATTTCTATACATGCAGGCTGCAAATTACATATCCTTGGCAGCATTTAAATGTGAAAATGGCCTCATGCAGGTAGGTGCTTTTTAACTGGGAATTTGCAGGGTACATTTTCATTGGTTTCTCCTCCTCAAAAGCCAAAGACATTAATAGTCAGAGGGGAATGTCTTTAAACCTCAGATTAGCCATAGCAGACCTTTAAAAATTTGAATTACAATTTCCCTAAACATAGAGACATATGTGGTATGAGAAAGCAATAAATATCTTTAAAGAAAAGTTGCTGGAATGGGTTGCTTAAGAATGATTATGAAATCCTCTGCTTATCTTTCAAAATGTCAGAGAAACTTTTAAAACATGGATGATTTGCTATAGTCCACTTGAAATCAGGGGCTTTGTTTTAATAATCAGAAATTCTGGAGTTTTAGGTTTATTGTGGTCAGTGTATGTTTGTGTGTATGTGTAACTTAATTTATATTCCTTGAACTAGTTTTAGGCTCTCAAAACAATCTTTGGTAATATTAGCTTGTCCTCTTGTTATATCAAGAATCAATGGAATTTTACTAAATGATGCTTAGTCTAGTGAGATCTTTTTTAAATGAAATGGGAAAATAAACAAGTAAATAAACAAACAAACAAATGAATGAATTAAACCATTGATACTGACAATAGTGTTGGGTTCAAGAAAAATGTGGTTTGTGGTTAGAATCCTAAGACTTTTCATTCTCTTAAAGACCCTCCTTGTTGGACCTCCTTTTCTCTCTATCTTCCATCCGAAGTATTTTAAATATTCACTTTTCAAAAACTGCTTTCATGGAAATATCTGAAACTCATTAACAGAAGTGGAAATGAATCATTAAATGTAACACAAAATGTCTGAACTGCAATGGGACTTCAATCCCATCCAGTCCAACTCCAATCCTATAAAAATGAAGTATATAGATCAAAGAAGTGTTCATCCAAATTATTGAAAATCTTTTTTTTTAAGATTTATTTATTTATACACACAAACTGGGGTACAGGCCAGAGGCGTGGGGTGGCGAGAGGGTTCACCAGAGACAGAGTGGGGAGCAGAACAGGCAGATCAGAAATACACTGCTGAGGGGAGCAGCGGGAGAGGCAGGAGAGGTCTGCCGCACCATGTGGGACTCTCCCCGGCCGGGTGTCGAACTCGCATGGCGCGCTGCCCACAGCTCCACAGCGCAGTGCTCAACCGCTGCGCCACCAGGGAGGCCCCCAAATTATTGAAAATCTTGACTCATTAATAGTATGTTCATTCCGGGGCCTCCCCGGTGGCGCAGCGGTTGAGTGCTGCGCTGTGGAGCTGACGGCAGCACGCAATGCGAGCTCGACGCCCGGCGGGGAAGAGTCCCACATGGTGCGGCAGACCTCTCCTGCCTCACCCGCTGCTCCCCTCAGCAGTGTACCTCTGATCTGCCTGTTCTGCTCTCCACTCTGTCTCTGGTGAACCCTCTCACTGCCCCATGCCTCTGGCCTGTACCCCAGCTTGTATGTATAAATAAAAAAAAAATATTTAAAAAAAAAATAGTATGTTCATTCCTTCTCACCTCTGACCTTTTAATCCTGTTATATCTAATGCTTCTTCCCTACTTTGGGGTGAAACCATAGGCTGAAAGTATTGCTTTTCTAGCTATTATCAGATATGATAGTCTAATTTTTCAGGCATTAAAGCGTAATACTTGTATTAGCTCAGGCCACAATATATAAAATGCCATGAGCAGGGTGTCAAAAACTGTCATTCAGAAATCACATTTCTGAGAAGTCCAAGACTGAGGAACCAATCAGTTCAGCTCCTGCTTAGGACTCTCTTCATGGCTTGCATATGACCATCTTCTTAAGGTGTCTGAAATAGTAAAGAGCAAGGTAAAAAGAGAGATCTCTTCTCCTCTTTTTATAAAAGTGTCAGTCCTGTCAGATTAAACCCCCTCCATAGACCTCATATAACCATAATTGCTTTTTAAAAGCCATATCTCCAAATACATTCTCACTGGGCATTCATGCTTCAACACATGAACTGGGGGTTGTTGTGGGAAGTGACATAATTCAGTCCACCACTATACTAAAGCCTAACTCTCTTTTCTAATTTATAGCTTCTGTTATGGGAAGGGGTTAGCACTTGGGTTTATATTTTGCTTCTTCCTGGCTTTTGCACATCTGTTCACAGAGCTACTTCTGTCTGTGGTGGGAGGAAGGGTGGAGAAACTGAGAAGAGGAAGTGGTGTCAGGTAGCTTTCTCTTAGCTATCCTAGTACATGGAAGATCTTAAAAAGTTAATATTTCTAAGGAGTCTATGGTTGTTCCTCAAAGATATCCGCCACTATCTGAGCTCCTGCTGACACCCCATGCTACGGGATTTCTCTTCTTATTGATTGTGTAAGACACTTCCTCCTTCCTGGTTTCCAGTGTCCCACAGTGGGGGTGTTCCCTGTGGTGTAACCATGCCCTCTAAATGACCTTCTTGTTCAGGGTCACCTTCCATATAAATGACACCCAACTTCCTCTTGTGGGGCCATGGGAATATCTACCTTAGCTGGAAAGGGAGAAATCATTATCAAAGCTAGCACACACTTAGTGTATGCCATACCCAGCACCAAGCACTTAACATATTTCAAGACACTTCATTCTTTCAAGGCTCCTTTGAATTATTTCAACAAAGCCAAAGAAAAATTAGTTACATAACCACAAACTCTCAGTTAATAAACAGTAGAAGTTAGCTTTTTTACTTAAGCAGTAGAATTTCAAAACTTTCATGCTCAGCCATTATACCAGGTGGAGAGAGTGTTTATTTCCCTTCAAGTCCGTCTCACTTTTTCATCATAGGACTCTCAGTAACTTTTCTGGTATAAATCAGGAAACCCAACCCTCAGGGAGTCTCTGCAAAGATTGTATGGGAGCCAACCTCACTGCGTTTGTAGGAAAGTACCACTTGTTCTCCCAAGGAAGTAAAGGAGAATAACCAAGACCCTAATATCTTGGAGGAAAGTCTCATTGCTGAACTCTATAGATTCCACATGGTTTTGTTGGGGTAAAGATCTAAGAACTGATTTTGGGTTCCCTCTTTGTAAATCTGCTCAGATGGCCTACAACATCCCACTAAAATATGGGGGCACATTGTATTTAGTGCCTTCCGTTTTGAGGGCTCAATTGAAACTGCCTAGAGAAAACATCCCATTTAACACTCGATTTAGTGAATTGCTCAAAATGACAAAAAGAGCTAATTGCTAAGCTAAAAAGAGAGTTGTCACCTGAATAGGAACAAATTAATACATCTTCAGAGAAATTTGAGTTTTCTTAGAGATCAGAGCTAAAGGGCAAAATAGCAGTGTATATAGGTGTATTTCTGTGTGTGTGTGTGTGTGTGTGTACACGCATGTACACTTTTCGTCTGCCCACTATCTCGTCTTTCGTCTTCTAATAACAGTGACCTGATTTTCTTCTAAGGAATTACTCTGCCCATACCTCAGGCTGTATGATTCATGCAAATTTTACCCAGTTCCCATGGTTCTGAAGGTGGGTATATGAATTCAGTTTATCCATTCACCAAATTCAATTTCCCTGGCCAAATGAAACGTATGAGTAACCCAGTTTAATACAGTGAGAGTTTCCTTAAACTTATTCTGGAACTTTTGGAATAAGGTGCTATAGTTCTTCTGGATTTGTTAAACTGGTTGAATCTAATTGGTAGTGAATTTTGCCATTAATGGACAGGATCTACCTAATTATGAAGCCAAAACACACTAAAACAATCCAAAAAAAGTGAATTGTGATAGTATAATCAGAAACCCTATATCCAGTTTTGTCTGAAGCCAAAGATCCAAAGTTAATTATACTGAATTTACAGATCCATTAAACAATCAATTCATAAGAAGAGATCATAATTAAGTATTCTCTATATTAATGAAAGACAAAGAATTTTCACAGGGGCACATCATTGAGTATTGATTGAGTTTTCTAACTCCTGAGACTATATGTCATATCAAATTCATTTCCACACACCTAGACCTCAGAAACTACAATGCCCTCTCTATATCTCACATAGGTACAGAATCAGTGACTTCCATCCTCAAATACCTAAAACTACTTGAGGACTTCAGGCCATGGAAAATTTTCATATTGGTTGTCTGGTAGGCCAGAATTTCTGGGAAGTTCATGCCTCCTCCTCAGAGCTCTGAGGTAATGACTATCAGAAGTTGGTGGACAAATAACCTAGTTCCCTCGTATCTTATTTGAGATGAAACATAGTCTTCCAGAGGGGCTGTACCAAGACTATGCCACTGTATCCAAGAGACAGTCTGCAAAATAGTAAACCCTTAATTGACTTATTTCCCTAGCCTAACTCATAACTTTGAACTTCCCTATAAAATTCTTGGGGTCACCTCCAGAATATATTTCTTGCCTCAACACTTAGGAAACCCTAAGTCACTTTGCATTGGTTCTATGTCCTCTAGCACAGTTACATGCACACTGCTCTGGACCCACAGTCGCTGTGTATAGACAGACATCGCTACCCGGGGCTTTCAAAGCACCTCACATACTGCTTCACCCAGGACCCATTCCACTGGGTAGGTGAAAGGAAGAGAGGTCCTCTTTAATGGTATCTTTTTCAATTCTCAGGTTCTCACCCATTTCATGCCAAGACAGTATCTTTTCCCACCACCCACAACCCCACTAACTATTCAGAGATACCGAGACATGAGACTGGGACTGGTTTCCTAGAGAAAAGAATAATGGTGTTAGCTGGACTCTCCAAAGATCAGAGACTCTCTTTCATCTGAAGGGAGAAAAAAATGGTACAATAATTCTATGTTTCATATAATTTATCATGTGTTGTGTCACAACTTTGAAGTAAAATAACACTGCTTAACAAATTTTTACAAAAGTCATGTTACTGAAATAAAATTAGTAATTTCCTATCAATTTGTACGTACTCAGCATGAATATGACAGTCAAATTCTAATTTTGTCTCTAGTTTTTTTTTGTAATCTGCAATAAATTAATGTTTACATCACAAAATGCATGCCAATAGTAATAGGCCTATCGTTAATACCTGTAAAAAATCAAGTCATAGACTACTTTTTAGATTCCTTTGCTTGTCTCTTGTACAGCTGTTCAGGAACAGAACAGATGGAAGATGGTTTACATTGTGCAAAAGCACAGCCTTAAGATTCAGTTTCGAAGAGTCTAGAAGTAATCTCCATTTTTGTGAGTAATGAGTGATTTCTAAGCCATTCATGAGGTCCTCAATATTGGAACAGAATACTAGAGTACTTTCCTTTCTGAAGAAAGGCTCCAACTGCTGGTGGTGCATTCAATAGAAAGTAATTGTGACATCTTCTTCTAGAAGATTCCATTGTTGGAGTCTTGATCCTAGCAATTCTACCTTGTTCTTGGATAAGTCCAAATCACGAACCAGGTCATTTAGTTCTTCTTGTGTTAGTCTGTGTGGGGTTAATGATGCACCACAGTGAAAATCTGGATCACGGCCTGCTGATGGAACAGAAGAACAGGTCAGCACACCTTTGTCCTCATCAGATGAATCAAGAGAATATTCTGCTGGATGTTCTGGAATAGGAAGTCCCTCACCATGTG